>CAUYQG010138585.1:0-50577 GCA_963574415.1 Tarsius wallacei | reverse complement strand
GCCCGGCTGATTTTTTGATTTATTGTAGAGATGAGGTCTTGCTTGCCCAGGTGGGTCTCGAACCCGCGGGCTCAGGCAATCCACTCACCTCAGCCTCCCAAAGGCGCGGGATTACAGGCTGAGCCACCGAGCCCGGCTGTGAATTTCAAGAACACCAGATACACATGCATACAAAAGGGAATGAAGAAAATAGACAAAAATAAATGCAGACAGGGTGCTCTGAGTTCTAGGGACTATTGCATTTTCCTCCCTAGCTCAGCTCCATTGTTGAAATATCCTATCACCTAGAAGATCCTCATATTTTAAGACATAACTTACAAATGCCCCTGCTCTATGCCCAGACTACTGCAATTACACAGTAAGATTAATGAATTCACAGGCTGTTTCTAAGTATTTAATGACTTCTTAATAGAATAGAGTGCACACACAGCTCAAGTACTATGACAAACCATAAAAGCCTCTTAATAAGAAACTCCAATTAGTTAATTAAAATTTGCTAATTGAAAATTCTAAGAAGAGCACATAAAATATTCTAGACCTTGAGATACAGTAATAAAACACATATCTACTGTGCCTACCAGACATGTTCTACATATCTGTGCAATAGGAGACCTTGGTAAGTGAAATAAGAAATGAGGAAATAGGTCATCGCATAGAAACCTTGAAAGTGGTCTAATATATCAGGATTGAAAATTGGAAATTATTATTATTTATCACACAGAGAACAGGTACAAGGAATGGGGTCACCTTTATTAATCTACTCATACATTTCTCATTCCCTACTCCTTTACAGATTCATCTCCTATAATGGCATAAAGCAGATTTAAGAAACAGTGGACAGATCTTACCAATTTTTGATATTTTAATGTTTGTTCCTGTTCTTTTTTTTTTTTTTTGAGTTGGAGTCTCACTGTGTCACCCAGACTGGAGTGCAGTGGCATGCTCCCGGCCATCACAACCTCGACCTGCTGGGCTCCTGCGATCCTTCCGCTTCAGCCTTCCAAGTAGCCAGAACATACCATGCCCGGCTAATTTTTTGATTTATTGTAGAGATGAGGTCTTGCCAAGTTGCCCAGGCAGGTCTTGAACCCGTGGGCTCAGGCAATCCACTCACCTCAGCCTCCCAAAGCATGGGATTACAGGCTGAGCTACTGAGCCCGGCTGTTCCTGTTCTTAAAAGATACACTTACGCTGGGCACAGTGGCTCACAACTGTAATCCCAGCATTTTGGGAGGCTGAGGCAGGAGGATTGCTTGAGGCCAGGAGTTTGAGACCAGCCTGTATAACATAGTGAGACCTCATCTCTACAAAAAACCATAAAAAATTGGCCAGGCATGGCGGTGCACACCTGTAGTCCCAGATACTTGGGAGGCTGAGGCGGAAGGATCACCCGAGCCCAGGAAGTCAAGGCTGTGGTGAGCCATGATTGTGCCACTGTACGCCAGCCTGGGAGACAGATCGAGACTTCCACTCAAAACAAGCAAACAACAACAACAAAAACACCTTGATTTCACTGAATTCCAGATGAACAAAGTGACATAAAAATGCCTCCAGTGATTAAATGTATTTTTGTCTTTCTCTTTCCCAATGACACCTCAAGATGCCGCCCCCCAATGCCATCTGTGCCTGACTTTGCCACTGGAGGGTGCCTGGTCTGCCAGGGTCCAGGCCTTGGCACAATGTGCCCAGGGCTGACCGGCAACACTTGCGTTGCCTTTGGGCCGTGACACAACAAAACTGTCGCTCATTTTGCAGCCCCCAGCCTGACACCCGACTTCCCTGAGGTTACAGCCTCTCAGTGGGGCCATCAATGGGAACCGGGAAATGGCGCTGTATTCACGGCAGAGAGGACACAGCAGAGGCAGCGTGTGAACCACACGACCTGCGACAACATGGATTTGTAAATGCAGCAATATAATTTGGAAGGACAAAGATTCAGAATATTACTAACAACATCGTTATCTTCCATCTAGTCAGACCCCACTAAAACTCCATAATGTGTGTCTTGGGGAATAGCCAAAAGCATCCTTTCAAGGGCAAGGGGATGGGAGGAGGCGTGGGATTCAGGTTGGTCCTCGTGTCAGGCTGATAGGCAGGGCAACAGGATCAGAGGAGGACACAGGTAACTGGAAGTCACTGTCAGTGTGTCAGTGACCACGCTAGGTAGGCTCATGGGTGTCCACTATATCAAGTAATTTTTTTAAAAATTAAAATGGAATGAAAGAGGCTTATGCATGGGCCAAAGATAAGCGCATGCCATGATTATCAGGAAAGGTTCGTTGTGTATTCTGGGGCCACAGACGGAAGGGAGGATGCGGAATCAACGTGTTCATCTATGCAGGAGAGGGAGCTAGGCCTCTTTTCTCCACCCTCTGTCTTCATAAGCTTAACACAGCTGAGAAGAGAGATGAGATTTGCAAGGAAGTTCTGGCCACACCATCCCAGCTCCAATCCCTCCTTCCATTGCCCCCCTCCCAGGCTCCCCGTGTAAATTGGAGGACCATCATGTCGTATCCCTGAGGCATTTGGATTATACGTTAACATTAGCAAAGCTGCCCTGCATCTGTTAGTTATTAACAATAAATTCTAACTAAAGTACAAAATCATTTTATGTCTCTTTTCACAGATGAGCAAAACAGATATTACCAGTTTACAAACTGATGCATAGTTTGAAAAAGTCAAACTCAGTGGCTCACACCTGTAATCGCAGTACTTTGGGAGGGGGAGGTGAGAGGATTGCCTGAGCCTAGGGGTTTGAGACCAGTCTGGGAGCAACTTGACGAAATCTCATCTCTACAATAAAAATCAAAAAATTAGCTGGGCATGATGGCATGCACCTGTAGTCCCAGCTACAGGGGAGGGAATGCCTGAGCCCAGCAGGTGGAGGCTTCGGTGTCTGTGAGCATGCCACTGCACTCCAGCCTGGGCAACAGTGAGACCCTGATTCCAAAAATAAAGAGTATCTGTATCTTTCATCAATTGTTAATGTCTTTCAAACTGAGGTATTCATAAGTATTTAATTTCTGTAAATCAAAATAACTAAACCTGAAAACATAACAGGCCTTTAAGGGGAAAAAATGCATTTCTAAGACAAAGTAAAGTGTTTTCTTCAGTTATTGAAACCACAATTACTTTTACACTAGGCCCATGGCTACACAGAATTACTAAGGTGCCATTTATAGGTACGTACCCCACCAAGCATGCTGCAGCCAAGCGCTAAAAATTTTATCCACTCAATTATGTTTTTGTGAGGATCCAATTCTAAGAGAGCTTTGAATTTTTCTACTGGCAGGCATAGATTTTTCCACTTGTGCTTAAGATCCGCTAATTCCACATATTGCATGTGGTTGCACTGTTTAGAAAACAGAGTATGACACAATTTATGTAAGTTGTTAAAGCCCATGAGACAATACAATGGCTTGAGAATACTTAGACATACCCTAAGTAACCCGCCCCATGGGGGTAAGGTGAGCTTTCGTATTCAGGACAGTGAGTGGCATCAACCCTAGGGAGGGGCGGGCACACAGGGCAGCCCTGCTCTGTCATCACATTATGGGAGGTACAGTGAATGGGAGGTGAAGGAGACCTGGGCCAGCTGGCTGGTGGCATTGACCCTCTATACCTGCTTGTGCAAAACTTTAAGGAGCCCTTGAGTCAGGCCTGTGTCTGTCTTCTGGGTGGCCACGGGCAATTCGAATCTGTCCTTTACAGGAAGTGGCTCTCCTCTGGACAAAGCTGAAAAATATCTAATCACAGCAGACATCCTGAAGACCCATCAACACACAAGAAGCACTTTATGCACGCAGTTTCTTAAATGACCCTAGGAAGCAACGGTGGTTCAGAGGGAGATCCCTCAAGTCCATTGACCCGGGCTTGAGTCCTGCTCCCTCTGCTCAGTTTTCTGATGTCAGTTATCTGCATGCCTCAGTTTCTCTGTCTGAAAAGTGGAGACAATGCGAGTCCCTGTCTTATGGCTCTGTGGTCTCACTACCTTTTAAGGTGTTTGCCTTCAAGTCTCTCTGCATGTTCAACTCCAAGGCTGCCCAGGAACACACAGGCCACAGATTTCTATGTTGGGAATGGCAGGTACTGCCCTTTCCCCACCCCCTCCACTTTTCCTGCCTGGTATTTTGCCTCTTACTGCTCCTTTCTGGGACACTGATATGGCTACTTATGTCGGGGGTGAGAGGAGACACAAAACCAGTTGGGGCAATATGTCAAGAGGGGCATGTGAAAAGAGCCCTTGCCTGAGGAGCAGGAAGGTCTACCTGCTGGTTCTCTAGCAGGCTACTTTCATGTGCATCCGGGTTTTCTGTCTTCTTTCCTCCTAGGCTGCCTCCTCTTCTTGGAGTACCCTCCCCCTTGCCCTGGCCCCCGTCTCTGCTTATGAGATCTTTCACAGACTGTCATCCTCTGCGCAACTTTCCTGACCCTTCATTTCTGCCCTTACCAAGTTCCCCTAGCTCGAGCTACTTTAAGAATATCTATCCCTAACAGACTCTGTCCCGTGAAAGCGAGGACGGTTTTGAGCCTATTACATACACACTGCCTCATGATTAAGGCCAGGGTTCTCTCCGAAACTCAAACATTGTTCTTGAAAGAAATTAGTAGCATGGAGCATTCAGAACGTTCTTGAGGAGGCTTTAAGAGGGAAGCTTGAAATCCTTGTCTCTAAGGTAACTTGTCTTAAAAAGTAAAGCACTTGTCTGTAGAGTACAAATAAACTCTTGCAAATCCTGACTATCTTTTACTTAGGCGTGAATCATGCTTAACACCAGAGGATATATATATAAATATATATGTCCCTGTCTGAAAATACTGGCTCTGAAGATGGAGGGCCAGGAGACAAGGAGCACAAGGAAAACGCAGAGAAGTGGACTGGATTCTCCTGAGAGCCACTGGAAGGTGCAAAACCCAGGCAACATCTTGACTTTAGCCCTAGTGAAACTGATTTTGGATTTTTGGCTTCCAGAACTGTAAGACTATATGTCTGTTGCTTTAAACCATCAAGGTTTGTGGTAATTTGTGAAAGCAGCCAAAGAAAACTAATTCACCTTGGTTATATAGTTTAGAGACAGTCAGCCAAATCTGACATGTTGGTGACTAAAATATTTATTTTAAATTCACACCTATACTGACTTATCATCCTCAAAGTAAGTATTTACCCTTTGTCTGTTTACTGAAAAGGTGCAAAAAGCTCTCCTATAAAATCAAAGTGATCTTAACCCTTCTGACATCTGTTGACTTATAACTTTAAGATTATGAATATCTGTTCTTGGAAAGGGTTAGAATGCTTGTGGCAAGAAACTGAGAAGGTGCATTTGCTGTAGGTTTAACTTCACTTTGGCAGTTTTGGGATGGTGACTTCAGTATGGTCTCAGGCATTCAGATTCTAATAAACTTAACCAGTAAATACATAATTCTGGGAAGATGATCTGAGAACAAGGAACGTGGCTACGAGATTCCTCTTTGCAAAAATAATTTCACAAATAAAGTGAAGGTAATAATGCAATTTTAAAAAAACGCAATGCGGAAACTTTTTGTCCAATGCACCTGCTTTGTAAGTTTTAGCCCACCTTCATACCACTCTTACACGTTTCTCTATAATAAGCATTTTGCAACCATTTCTGGTCAATACACCGAAATGGTTCCTAGATCGACACTTAGGTACAGATGTCACCAATGCGAAGGGGGACTTTTGCCTCTCTAAGGATGCTAAGCGTCGCGTGGGACCCCGGTCCGGAAGGAGGACTCGCTGGGCCGGCCGCTCCCCGGGGCGCTTACCCCGCGGACCACCGCAGCACGTCGGTGGGCTGAGTGCGGATGGCGGCCTTGGTGAACTGCTTCAGGATGTCCGGCAGCTCCGGGGGGATGGGGATCTGCTGCGCGCAGAACATGGTGTCGGGAAGCGGCATCGCTCTCGGCCGACGGGAGCCGGGGAAGGGGGCTGCGGCGAAGAAGGTGGCCCGTCGGCTCGCGGCTCGGTGGAGCCCCCACCCCGGGGGAGCTCGAGGCCACGCCCGCCCGCCCTCCCCCGGGGCTGGGGCTGCGGCTGGCTTCGCGGGGTCTCTTACCGACTCCTATTCGGGCTCCTAGGGAAATGGGGTCCAACGGCCCCTCTAGGGACGCCCCAGGCAGGCTAGCTCGCGATCGCCAGCCGTCCGCCGCGAAGGTTTACTTCGCGGTATCCTGGCAACCGGGACGCGCGCGGGCCCCGCCCCTTTCCGCCGCGCTCGCGCACACGCTCGGGCTGGGGCTGGGGCGGGGCAGTCGCCGGGCGTGTCCGGGCGGTGCTGCGCGTGCGCAGTCTGGCTCCGAGAAGCTCGGCGCGAGCTGTTTCACTTAGAAATGGGCCTTCGGATTGACTTTCCACAGCCGAAGGGGAGCGGCAGATTCACAAAGGACGTCCTCGTCTCCTTGCTCTGGCTACGGGAGGCTGAGAAGCGATGTGCCTCGGGTCCTCTAGGAAGGCGGCCTTGGAAATGATGCGGGCCGATCGGACCGAGGCAGCACGAACCCGCGGAAGGAGTCGCCTGCTCCTTTTTGCCTGGTTCTTCCTGCACGGACCTCGCAACTTTCCCAGATGGCTCGGGCATCATGCCTCTGCTCGTGAATGTTTCCTTGCCCACGCCGCCCTTTAGTGGACCTCACTTCTTCAGACATGCCTTTAAAAGCTGCTTGCACAGTGGGGCAGTTTCCAGATAAAACAAGATTCTACCCAACTTGTTTTCCTAAGATAGGGTGCTTGCGCCAATCTGACTAGCTCTAGGTGGAAACAAATCACGACTTCCGATAACATAGCTTGAGTTGAAGGGTAGAAGAAACTTCGATTCTGGTGGATGCTGACCAGGGCAGCATGCAAGGTGTGAACCTTGGTTAGGGGTAGACTGGCTGGTGTGAGATGTGAACCTTGGTGAAGGGTATCCTGGCTGGTGCAAGATATGAGCCTTGATGAGAGGGTATTCTGGCTGGTAGGAGGGGCGAACCTTGATAAGGGGCATCCTGGCTGGTGTGAGGTGTGAACCTTGGTTAGAGGTTTCCTGGCTGGTGCGAGGTGTAAATCTTGGTTAGGGGTATCCTGGCTGGTATGAGGTGTGAACCTTGGCTAGGGGTTTCCAGACTGGTGTGAGGTGTGAATCTTGGTTGGGGGTATCCTGGCTGGCTGCTGCAGCTGCCCTCAGCACCCACACTGCATGGTTGAGACCCTGACCCACCTCCTCTTGCTCACCTCCGGACAGTGAGTTCTTTCCAGGACGGGCCAATGGCAAGCACTCCTCCCGCAGGGGAACTGGGGAAGTGGCCGATTCTGATCTCCCTGGGTCCTCACACCCACCAGATGGACACACACACACATTTCCAAATCAACAGCACTGGCAAAAACTGAAAACAGTCACTTTTATTTAAAGTTGATGATGAAATGGAAACAAGAAGTGTCATACTGTTGATAAGAGTGTTGATAGGAGTGTTAATTTGTACCTCTTGGAGGTAATTTGGCATTCTAAAAATTACTGATGACTTAGCAATATACTTCTAGGAATTTATCCTACAGAAATACTATAAAACTTAATATGAACAGAAAATGTTTATTATACCATATACTTAAATGAGTTAATTAATTGTCTTTCGGAAAACTTAAATCATGGTCTATACAAAATGGAACACAATACAGCCAGAATAAAAAAGTTAGGCAGCTCCTTATGTACTGATATGAAAAGATGTCCATGAAATAGAGAGTAAGTACCCTGTGGAACAATCTGTGAAGTGTGACATCTTTTAACGTGATGAGTAATTCTGATATGTTTACCCATAGCACTGTCTGGAAGCATGCACTATTAATAGCAGTAACCTCTGGAGAATGTGACAGAGTTTTTGGGTTTTATTCGAGCCATGCATGCATAATTTTGATTCTGAATTCCTCTTTTTTTTTACTTACTCAGCAATGCTTATTGAGAACTCTAAATATTTGGCAGGGGATTGTTCTGGGAATACAGCAGTGATTCAGTTTTAAAAATAATAAAATCTCCACAGTTTACATTCAAGTATGAAAAATATGCAAATATAAACAAGAAAAACGATAGTATGTTAAAAAGTACAAGAGCACTCAGCCTGTAGTCCCAGCACTTGGGGAGGTTGAGGTGAGTGGATTGCATGAGCCCACTGGTCCGAGACCAGTCTGGGCAACTTGGCGAGACCTCGTCTCTACAATAAATAAAAAATTAGCTGGGTGTGGTAGTGCGCACCTGTAGTTCTGGCTACTTGGGAGGCTGAGGTGGAAGGATCACCAGAGCCCAGCAAGTCAACGCTGGGGTGGCCTACACTGGGGTGGCCATGAGTGTACCACTGCACTCCAGCCTGGGTGACAGAATGAGACTCCAACTCAAAAAAAAAAAAAGTGCAAAAGCAAAAACTACAGCAGAAAGACAAGACAGGATGTCCCAGTCTTTATAGGAAGTCTCCCTGAGAATGACACTTCAGTAGACACTTTGGAATCAGCAACCTTAATCCATCCAACTGCTCACCAGTGGAGATGGGAAAGCTTGAGAGAAGAGCTTACTGGGGTAAAGAATCAGAAGTTTTGTTTTGGACCTAAGTTTGGGATGGCTGCAAGATGTCCTCATAGGCAGTTGCACATATGTGTCTGAGGGAAGAAAGAACAAGCACATGCACCTGTATGTATGTATCTGGGAGTGTTGGTTATCTTTAAGCCATGGGACTGAGTGAGATCCAAGTCAGCAGGTGTAGGTAGAACAAAGGTCCCAGACTGAGCCCTGGGTGTTGTAACAGTTGGGGGACAAGACAAAACCAGCAAAAGAAGCTAGAAGGCAGAGTGAGAAGGAGAACGAGGAGTTTGGAGGGAGCCTGAATGAAGAACATCTGGGCATGGCAAACAGTGGGTGCAAAGGCCCTGAGGCCTGACCTGTTCCAGAAGCAGGAATGATGCCTGAAGCAGGGCAAACACAAGGGTGATGGGGTCAGAGAAGGGAAGAAAAGCTCACCATACGTCTGCCTGGTGTCGAGACTATCATGAACTTTCACGAGTGTAGTGGTAATCCATTGGAGAGTTCTGAAGACTGATGTGATCTGACTTAGCGCTCAACAAGAATGCTCGATTCAGTGTTGAAAGTGCACAGAAAAAGAAGAGCACACAGGAATGGAGGGGCCAAGCCCAGGAGACACAGCAGTACTACAGGCCGGGGTTGGGGCAGTACAGGTGGGGCTTAGCAGCCGGGTTCCAGATTCCATTTGAAGAGAAGAGGTTTGCAGTCTGGATATGGAGGGTGGGTGTGAGACAAGTGTCAGTGGCATTCTCATGACTTTGGAATCAGCAACTTTAATCCATCCAACTGCTCACCATTAGAGATGGGAAAGCTTGAGAGAAGGGTTTGTTTGGGGTAAAGAATCACAAGTTTTGTTTTGGACCTAAGTTTGGGATGGCTGCAAGATGTCCTCATAGGCAGTTGCACATGTGTCTTGGGTGTAGGGAAGAAAGAACAAGCACACGCCCACGTGTGTGTATCTGGGAGTGTCAGGCACACGGATATCTTTAAGCCATGGGACTGAGTGAGATCCAAGTCAGCAGGTGTAGGTAAAACAGAGGTCCCAGACTGAGCCCTGGGCGTTGTAACAGTTGGGGGGCAAGACATAACCAGCAAAAGAAGCTAGAAAGCAGAGTCCAGGCTGGTGGGAAGAAAGGAGAATGCAGTGTTTGTGCAGTCAAGGAAAACGGTTTCACTGGAGAGCAATCAGCCTTGTCAGATGAGACATAAAAGTTGAGACCTGAGAGTTAACCACAACTTTTAGCGGTGGTCATTGGTGAACTTACCAAGAGCAATTCCAGCAAAATACAGCATCCCAAATCCAAGCCCCAAATACCCCCAAACCTGAAACTTTTTGAGCACATCATGCTCAAAGGAAATGCTCGCTAGAACATTTCAGATTTGGGATGCTCAACCAGAAAGTGTAATGCGAATATTCCAAAAATCTGAAACACTTCTGGTTCCAAGCGTTTCAGATAAGGGACACTCAACTTGTAATGGAGAGTAAGCACCCAGTTGGAACACGACAGAAGAGAATGTGAGAAGAAACACTGGAACAATGACATGGGTAACTGTTCGAAGGCATTTGCTGAAAAGGCAAGCAAAACACTGCAGTTGAAGGAGACGGGAGGGTGGGGGGTGGGGAGAGAAGGCTGGGACTGTAGAGAAGTACGCTGGGCAGAGCACATGCTGTCTACTAAGTGGTGGGCCGGCCCTCGAGTCACACCAGGGTCCAGGTACCTCACCCCGCAGTCTGCATCAAGGGCAGCCTGCATAGCTATGGCACGGCACCGCAAACATGGCTCTAGAGGGAGGCTGGATTAACTAGCAAGCCCGTCGGCACAGGGGCAGGTCAGAGGGTGGGTGTGATGGTGTGAACTCCTGTAAGTTCTCTTCTAACTGCTGCTGTTGTCTTAGTGAAAGAAGATTAAGTTCAAGTCATCAGTCAGAAGCAAGTGAGGAAGAGGTAGTGGCACTTTAAAGAAAGAGAAAGTATGACAGAGTCCCTTAGGAGAGCCTGTATGAACAAAGTGCTCTGTTTTAAAGTTGAGACATAATTGGCATATGCTGCACAAATTCAAAGCATATAATTTGAATACATATGCATGCCAAGCCAGAACCACGAATCCCTCCCCTCTAGTCCCCACTGACCTTTCTATAAATTTCTGTAGATTACCTTGCGTTATCGAGCTGTGAAATCATACAGTACTTTTGTGGTCTACTTCACACAGCATGATTCTTTTGAGAAGGGCTCATGCTGTGCATCAGTACAGAATTCCTTTCTATTGCCACGCCCTACCCTCCCGCACGGACCACCACGATGTGTTCATCCCCTTCGCCTGTTGAGGGGCATGTGGACTGCTTCAGCTTTGGGCTACTACAAAGCAAAGCTGCCAAGAACTCTCAGGGACAGGTCTTCTGAGTGACATAAGCTTTCTTTTCTCTTGGCAGCTAGGAATGTTAAGGACGTATGAAACTGCCAAACTATTTTCCAATGTAGCTGTGCCACTTTACCTTCCCTCCAGCAGAATCTGTGAGTTACAGTTCCTCCACACCCTCACATGGGATGGTATGTTTAATTGTAGCTATTCTAATAGTAAGATATGGTGGTATCTCACTGTGGCTTTATTTTGCATTTTCCAGTGATAAACTATGCTGGCCATCTCATGTACTTGTCTATATATCCTCCTTAGTGAGGTGTCTGTTTTAAATATCTTGCCAGTTTTTAAAATGGCCAAGTGGGTTTACCTATTATTTGGTTGGGGGACCTCTTTACATACTCTACATACTCTAGATACATATTCTGTGTCAGAAATGTTTTGCATATATTTTCTGCCATTTTGTGGCTCATCTTTTTGTTCTCTTTAATAGTATCCTTCAAGGAGAAGTTTTCAATTTTGATAAAGTACAGTTCAGCAGCATTTTTCTCCACAGATTATGCTTTTGGTTGTATCCAAGAAATCTTTGCCGAACCCAAGGCTCAACATGTTCTCCTTTGTTTTCTTCTAGAAGTTATACAGTTTTGGGTTTTAGATTTAGGACTACAGTAAGTTCCCTGTATCAGAGGTCCCCAAGCTCCAGACCACGGACCAGTACCAGTCCGTGGCCTATTAGGAATGGGGCTGCACAGGAGGTGAGTGGCTGGTGAGCAGAGCTCTGCTTTCTGTCACATCAGCAATGGCGTTAGATTCTCATAGGAGCGCAAACCCTACATGCAAGGGATCTAGATTACATGCTCCTTATGAGAATCTAATGCCTGATAATCCCCAACCTTTCCAGTCTGTGGAAAAATTGTCTTCCATGAAGCTGGTCCCTGATGCCAAAAAGGTTAGGGACTGCTGCCCTACATGTATGAACCTTCAAGTTACAAAGTTTTAATGTACATTTGTGTTTTTTAATGTGTTCTCTCCAACAGTTGTCAGTATAGCCTGTTGACTAAATTGTGTTCGTTGGGTACCTAGGCTAACTTCAATGCACTTAAAAACAATTAGATTTATAAATGCACTCTTGGAACAGAACACGTTCATGTTGGGGACTTCCTGCATAATCCATTTTGTGTTTAAATTTCATCTGATGTCCAATTATCCTAGCACCATTTTTTCAGGACTTCTGCACCTCAGTCAAAAGCCGGGGCTGTCCACTGTTGAACCACATACATATGGTTCTATTTCTGGACTCTCTGCTGCATCACACCAGTGGACAGCCAGCAGAAGGGACTGACCCATGAGCTAAGAACAAATGAGTGAATGGATGGAGTTACTGGGTCTGAAACTTCTCCTCACTGGTTATGTCCGAAAGAAGAGTTGTTACTGGACAAGCATGGAGAAGCAAAAAAGCTCAGGCACTGTTACATATGCAAAGGAAAAAGTATCAAAAAGAAGATGATTAAACAATGTAACATGGTGCAAAAAGGGCCCTTCACCTAGGGTTTACTTATGTACAGTTTGAGAGAAATGTGGGATTGAGCAGAACTAGACTGTAGGAGGAATGGGGGAGGGGAGATATGCCCATGGATGCAACAGTAACTGAGGGAGTAGCTGGGTCATGACTATCCCAGGTGAATCCTTTCTGTGTTCCCCATGGCATCTTATTCATACCTCTATAATAGATTCTTTTGCCCATGTTTCTGTTCTTTTCCACTGAGTTCCCTGATGCAGACATCACATCTCATTCACCTGCAGTACTAAGTACAGTGCCAGTAACAAAACAGACATCAAAATGAAAACTGGGAAGGAGGGAAATGTTACCTCCTCAGCCCCTTGATACATCGTTCTCCTTATCACTCTCTGCAACAAGAAGAGCTGCAAACTGCAGACTAGAAGAAGGGGAATAATGGCCAGTTTCTCAACTTCCCCATGTAATTTCCTTTGCTAAAAAAGTTTCAACTGCACACACCAGGGATGTCTATGGCTCAAACAGCATTTCCTCTACTCCTGCTTTTAAAATAAACAAAAATGCACTTGATTGAGGAAAAAATTGTGGCAAAAAATTCAAACCTAGAAACAAAAGAATTAGAAACAGTCTCTCAAGAAAAGGATCTGGTCACTCAGGGTACTTACAAGGGAAAAAAAAAATCACTGTGTAGTTCTTCCCTTTGTCTCTGGTTCACAAGGTCAACCAGTAAAATGGATTTGATTGGTTTCAGTCTATCAAAATAACCAACTAGAAGAGACAAACAACCCTGGTGAAGCTCTGACTTTTGGATCTTGTAGCAGAAGTGGGTTGTATCTTGCTATGTACTATGGCACAAGATGAGGGGCTCTTCCTAGGGAGGTCAGTCTATGGTCAAAGTTGGGGAGACAGAAGGGAGGTGATGTGTCTTCTGCAAGTATACTTTCTAACGTCAAATAAAAGGAATGAGCCATAATCACATTTCTTTTGAGTTATTTTTCTTACCCATTGTGTTACAAATATCTGGATTATCTACCTATGCTGACCAATAATGCACATTTCTGTAATCTTAAAGCAGTCTTGTAACAAGACAAAAACAAACCAAAAAACTAGGCTACAACTAACATTCACTTTATTCAATTTTGTTCTCTCAACTTAGAAGGCAACAAATGACCACATAAAAAGGGAGCATTTTAGAATATATACACATAAAATCGGTCTGGGTATCTAAGGTGTTTGCTTTAATAGAAAACTGACACCCCAAATAACTAAGTTAGCTTCTATAAACTATTTAGCTTCTATAACAGTTACTCCTGGCCTCTGAAATTACATTTTCTTTTAAGGTACCGTGTTACTTTCATGAACAAAATGAGGCACTCATACAAAATAGACAGGAATGAAAACATACACATACTGTCTTATCTTTATGTTATATTAATGGCACAGATACTGTCAAGGATTATTTGAAAGAAGCCCTTATTCATAATGGCTGTTTAAAAAAATAACACAGGGCAGTCATCGGCTGAAAAAACATCTGATTGAGGGGGGCAAATTAAGTAGGTAAAAACAAGACAGCTTAACCAAGGAAATTAGAAATCGCCACAAGAGGCTTTTCATAACACTTAGTGGTAAGACTTTTAGTTCAATCTTGGCTGCTGAATAATTAACATTCTGGAGGAGTATTTCAAACATAGCCTTTTAATTTCACAATGTAAAAAACTTTTCACAGTAAGTAGAGCTTAGAATACTCAATCCTGAAAATGAATATAAGTAGCTAACCTGCAGAGTTGCAAAAAGTGCCAGTGTTCTCATAATGGCACTACGCTTTCCTGCATGTGTGTGCACGTACAAACGTAATACAATGTAAGCATTGTCCAGTGTTTTTGTTCTGTTTTAAAAAGTCATCAATCCAACCTAAATTCAAGAATTACACTTTAATAATAGCATTTTGCCAATACAGAAATGACACATCTAGGTTCAAATCATGAAGGAAACTTCTATTACTTGAATAAGGGAAAGAAAAAACACAAGACAAGAATCCACAGTAATAACAGTTATATTAAATGTTGAAATAAAAATTACTTTTTGTTTACATCTGGAATTGAGATGTACCATCTCCATTGTTTCTCCAGTGAACTAACAGAAAGAAAAAAAAAAATCACCTAAAAACAAGGAGCTTTTTAAGGCTATACACAAACTTCACATTGGCATTTTTCTTCAGTTTTCAACTCAACTATTAGTACTTAATAATTAAAACTCAAACATAATTCGCTAATAATGAACAACTGCACTTCATACTATGACCATTTGATAACTGGTCATACAAAACTAACCCCAAATGTTGATTTGTCTTCAATTTATAAATAATAAAAACAAAGCAAAAAGGTCTTTCCTAGTAAACTTTCTTGAAAGACTAGTTTAGCCTACTGTAAAATGAAGCAAAACTACATACACTATGATTAAAAACAAAAAATTCTAAGTGAAGAAGGGTAGCAATACTAGCTAGCATTTTCTGAATGATGAGTTTTAAATATTTAAAAGACTATTGGTTAATAATAAAACCTGGATGCAACCCAAGCAAATATGATACCAGAAAATGCTTTCCTTATGAATGTATTTATTTTACTGAAAATAACAGGACTAAGCACAACTGAAAAACCAGGGAGGAATTCTTAATAAGACCATATAAGTTATCTGCCAGTGAAATGGGAACAATTTTTTGGCCATTCACATTGTTTTTTTACAAAACATTTGATAAGATTTATTTAAAATTCTGTATGACTAACAATTTTTAACCTTTTGTAGTATCTGCCTAGATCTCTTTGTTAAAACAGATGTATCCCAATGACTTTATATCAAGATCTACAAATTCTGTGAAAAATTAAAAAAGAAGCCTAAGTTAATATAATCAAGGTATATGACCAATTCAACAGTATTTTTCTCCCAAAGAGAACAATCTATATAGATGTACACCATGACAGGTGGCATTATGTTTTAAAATGCTAATTTTTTACACTAGAGTTCTTCTGAGTAGGTAGGCCTAGTAAAGTCCTTAGTTCAAAACAAGAGAAAGGACTACTCCAAAGTGCCAAAGAGTGTAACACTGAATCCTATGTCAAGCTTTTTTTTTTTGATACTGATGTTTTTTAAAAAATATATTTTAAAATAACTGCTTACCATTTAGGGTAAAATTGTTAAAATATAAAACAACCAGAATACGTTGCTCTTGATTTTGATAGCTTATGTTTGGCTGACTTTCATGTTTTAAAAACCCTCAGATTTTAGTCTATGGATTTTAATACTATATGAAAATTATTGTATAGTTTCTGAAATCTTATGCTGTGCACTTTCTATGAGAACTTCTAAATTATCATTTAAAAATCAAGCACTACCCTTACAATATACCATTACTATTAAATATTTGGATTAAGTGCCAAATCCATTCTATTTCTCTAACCTTCTATCTAACTTGAAGCTTTGGTTATAAAGAAAAATCAAATGTGTAAGGGTTCAATTCTCTAAGATTTTACAGAACACTTCCAATGAAATACATTCCTATGTTAAAAGGCCAGCTCAGCCAGCTTCCTTCTGGACAAATAAAATTGAGTTGATTTTATTTTATTCTGTAAACAAAAAAGCTTTGGAAACTTTGGGATTCACTCATGAAAAAGTAGGAGATATGTACTCCCTAATCCTCACCCAATGGTGTACTAATCAGCAAGACTAGATATTCTAACCAGGCTTCTCTCAGGCTGTCAATCTAAGACACACCCACATCCACACTTCACAAGCATCTCAGAATGTCCTAAATCCAGCGAGATGCAGTATGGTTGGTGATGCTATTCTGAAAGATTTATTATCTTGCACGACTTTTAGCCACTGCTACCAAAAAGAAAGAAATAGCTGTGTGTGGAAAAGGAGGGTGGAGTGGGGGGAACTAATGAAAGTCTTTATTTGGACTTTTCCCTTTCTTCTAAGTAAAGACATGCCGCTAACAAGCACAGAAACCCAACTCCCAATGCTGATCACTAGGAATATTAAATTATCAAAATTAAAAATAACTGCCTCACCTAGCACAAGATACTATACAATATTACAAACACAGACACATGAAAAAAATCAGGCAGTAGAAAATGTACAACAGCTTTGGTGTTATACAAAATAACTTCCACAAAGGACTGACAGTGAAGCACACAGTTCATGTTTTCTTACCACAGACACTCCACTGCTGATTTCTACTTGCTTCCTTTTCCATTCTCGGTAAGGTCTGACCAGCCAAGAGACAGAATGTACAGTTCCCTGGGGAGAGCTGCTAGGAACGCCATGCACTGCACTCACAAGACGGCACTGCAAAGTCTTGCCTGTGCACTACTGCTCTGTGGCACGTTTCCTGTCGAGATCACAGCAGGTCCAAAATAAAGTGACAACTAGATTTAATAAATTAATATACATTTGTTTAAAGATGTACAATGCACATTCTGTTTAATCCAAGGTTTCAGGGTATCAAGGAACTTCTATTTACACATATACAGATCTCAGACAGCAGTGATGTCAGAAGACGCAGGGAAAGCAGCAGAGCCTACACTGCTGCTCCCTGGATGCCGAGAACACAAACCAAAGACATTTAACTTAAAAGCAGCGCTGAGAGATCACTGGGGAAAGTCTCCGAAGAGAGAAGTCCACAAAAAAGGACACGTAAAGGCAAGGGGAAGGTCAAGGAGTTGAGACAACCACTTTATTCTTGGGATGACTGTGGAGGCGGCGAAGATGTGCCTTGTTTGCCAGATTTCCGTTCATAGTTCACGAGGCGCTGCCCCACAAGGTATCTAGGTTGTAAAAACACGGTGGTTACTCTCTTGTACAAGCTTACAGAGTAAAACATGCTTCCTAAGAATAGCCAGTGATGTATTTTTTAATAGTCAGATCTCCTTACTCCTACTCAAAACCCGTCAATGGTTAGGTAGGTGGATGGAGGGGGAGTCTAGAAGGAATACCTGCAAAGGCAGTTAGGTGCCTTCCAGGTAGGTCTGGATCTGCAGCAAGACACAGGAGCAGCAAAGGGCAGTAGGCCTAGGAGGCTGTGCAACAAGAGGACGTGCATCAGACAATGGGTTAGGGGTTCTCATAAACTCAGGCACTTGGGGGCCAGGGGGGCCATAGTAAACTTAGGTGGGGGATTTATCTATTAAGGTTCAGATTTTACAAAACAGCTTAGTGGACAGATCTGAGGAGACAGACTAAAAACATGACCATCAGAAAGCTGGGAAGGAACAAAAGTAAGACCTGAAAAGCTGTAGTTCCAGAAAAAAAAGGAGAAATCAATGGACTGATTTTAGTGAGATCAAAAGGAAGATGGCCAGCAGTGAGTGTACACAACAGCAGGTAGGAGGCGATGCTCTGAGAACAGAACAAAATGCGCTGCTCATATATGTGATGACAGGGAGGAGGCAATGGCAAAGGCTGTAGTGACAGGAAAGTGACCAGAGAGCCTCCCCAGGGAGATGGACGTCTTCAATGACAGGGGAGGGCAGGAGGTGTGGAGAAGGAGGCTCATCGAAGATCTGTAGGCAGATGGCTAGAGGCAGACTCCCAGTGACAGCAGTGACAAAAGTAGGATAGCCACTAGCTATAGAGGCTGGGCACAAGTATGCATGGGCACCTGTTTGGGGCACTGCAGACTAAGGAGAGTGTCAGGAAAAGCTTGTGCAGCTGAAGTGAGGAGACTGAGGGGAAGGAACCTGCACAGAACAGTGACACAAGACCAACAGGCCCATGCCACGTGACTACGGCAAGGCAGAGAAGGCACATGAAGCCCTGGGGACAAAGGCTTGGCATGCGTGCAGGGCTCAGTGTGATGCCTCTTCCTTTTCCCCATTACCTTCCCCACCTGACTCTCAGCCATCACTGTTCCGTACATGCACACAGGCCCCAGGAGACATTTTGGCGGTTTATGTCTAGTGGTTCAACATGTCACTTTTAAAAAAGTACAATGGTCCCACTGCCTATTTATCCAGGTTCCCTGTTTTATCTCTCTTCTTTTGTCTTACCAGTTTTTCTCCTGAAGTCAATCATTCCATCTCTACTGTGTCCCAACCAGTGTTTTGTTTTTTGTTTTTTAAACTGTGAGGATTTTGTAAATGTTTTAAACTATGACAACTGAGCAATATCTAACAAAATACACATAGCACTATCTGGCACACAATAATCACCTAACACATCAAGATACGCTAAGAATTTGGTCAGCGTGTGTCAATGACAAAGCAAGTGAATAAAAAGTATACAGAAAAAAGCAATGTTAATTAGCTTGCTCAAATCCAAAAAGTAGCACAGTGGCAGGGAAAGAAGACTCTAACCTGACTCTCTTACACTACCACCCTTTCTCATGCCCCAAGCCCACCCCCACCCCAAACACACACACTCAGCAACTCCTACAGATCGAGTGCTGTGCTAGAGTATATATATTCAATGGCAGAACAAGACATGCACATGAAGAAAAAGATGGGTAAAAGAGAAGAGTACACTGGGTCACAGGAGAAAACAGAAAATAAAGAATGAGAAATGCTAAGAGGCAGAGGCAAAGCTGGTAAGGGCAGGAGTATAGACAGGCAGGTGCGGAGAGCAGGAAGAAAGCTCCTGAGGATCTGTCTTGTCCATCATTCTGTCTGTGATACTTATTGCTCTGCCAAAGCGGGTCAAGTGATAAAGCTGACTCTCATCACTGAGAGTGCCCTTCTCCTCCCATCTGCTGACAGTCCTCTGTACTCTGACTACCTAAGTGTACTTGGATCTTTTAATGTCAGTAAGTCTTTAAGAAACCTGAATGCTTTCAATTTTATTTTATTATTATTATTATTATTTGAGTTGGAGTCTCACTGTCGCCCAGGCTGGAGTGCAGTGGAATGCTCGTGGCCATTGCAGCCTCAACCTGCTGGGCTCAGGCGATCCTTCTGCCTCATCCTTCCAAGTAGCTGGAACTACAGGTGTGCACTACCATGCCCGGCTTATTTTTTTTATTTATTGTAGAGACGAGGTCTCACCAAGTTGCCCAGGCTGGTCTTAAGACCCTGAGTTCAGTCAATCCTCTCGCCTCGACCTCCCAAAGTGCTGGGATTACAGGTTTGAGCCACCATGGCTGATCTGAATTTTATTCTTAAAAATATTACTCTTAAGAGTCCTCAGAGTAAATAAGGTGGCCATGTAATCTGTTGGGGAAATTAGGACATGCACAAGTAAAAGGGGACACTGTTAATAATGACACAAAGGCAGCAGTTGTATGAGGCTCTCCCAGGCATGTTATCCCAGGAAGGTGTTTTCCTGGGATAATCAATCTCACTGAGATCAAGTGGTAGTTTTTAATGATTTCCTCAAGACAGCCCCCACAATACTGTGCAGTAACCTCAGAGCCTCTCTGTGCAATGCTCAGAGCATGTAGGTGAACCCGCATGAGCAAGCAGGGTGTATGTAGGCGGTGCTCATTCCTAATGTTGACTTCTTATTTCTACCTAAAACTATTTCATATATTGTCAAACTAAAACATGTGAAAATAGACTGAAAATTTATTTAGAACAGGCATTAAAAAGTTTTCCTCCCCAAACCAGCTTCTCCCAGTCTTTCCCAGCTCCATAAATGACAACTCTGTGTTCCCCAATGTTCAGCCAGTCACATCCTTGGTTCCACTCTCCTGCACCTCTCACGCCTACTCTGCCAGCACACCCTGCACACATTAGACACAAAAATTAAGAAATGAAAACACCTTAACAAGAGTAGCTAGATGAATGGAAATCTAGACTTACTTGTCATTTTTAATATGTTCATAAAGGCGCTTAAACTGGCGGACCTGGAAGGACAGGATCCCCATCAATACCACAACCATCAGTAAAAATGGATAAATCCGCCGATGGACTAAGTTTTGCATTTCTGCAGTAACACCTGTAAACCACAAAAGGAAAAGGTTACGTGTATGTGAGATAACAGTGGCATGAAGTATGGCCTTTCCCTGAGGAGAATGGGCTGGGGTGCAGTAGTGCACGCATTCAAGACAAGCCTTCTAAGTCTCAGGTCTGCCAGCATTCTACAATCTGTGAGGGCCACAAGCCCTTTCTGACACCCATTTTTCTCCTCTGTAAAACAGGGGAGCTGGATTTGATAGATGACTGCAAAGGTCCCTTCCAGCTCTAACAGTCTGGATTTTCATTTCCACAAGTACTATTGTCGTTTGTACACTTCAACTGCATGACAGTTTCAAGAAATAAATAAATAAAACTGCTTATATAATGAAAAACATCCTCTAAGGTTTAGAACACACAAACATTTGTTTTTCTAATATTTACCTTGAGTTTTAACTCTTCCTTGGTAGGCAAGGGTGGGGGAGGGTTAAAATCAGAGGAAGTGCCGGGCTCGGTGGCTCAGCCTGTAATCCCGCACTTTGCCAGGCTGAGGTGAGTGAATTGCCTGAGGCGGGTTTGAGACCCGCCTGGGCAACTTGGCAGACCTCATCTCTACAATAAATCAAAAAGATTAGCTGGGCATGGTAGCGCGCGCCTGTAGTTCCAGCTACTTGGAAGGCTGAGGCAGAAGGATCACTGGAGCCCAGCAGGTCAAGGCTGCGGTGGCCGGGAGCAGCCACTGCACTCAAGTCTGGGCGACTAAGTGAGACTCCAACTCAAAAAAAAAAAAAAAAATCAGAGGAAGTATTTCCAAAAAATTAAAAGTTAAAACCCTAAACTGAATTACTCCAAACACCATAACAGTGTGCTGTGGCAGAAAGAACATGCACACTGAGGTTGAGGTAGAGTCTGAATCCTGCTCTTACTCCTTAACAGCTAGACTGTGGGCAGAAGTCTCTGTCTCTAAGAACCTGTTTCCTTATAACAGAATTATGTGAAGCTTCTAAATAAGGCAAAAATATGCTAAAACTTTTCATTGATCACTCTTCTTCCCTTCTAACATCTTTCCAACAAAGCTCACAATAAAATTTTTAATAATGCAAATATTTAAAAGTTTTGGTTTCAAAATCCAAACAGTAATTCTCAAGTCTATATACAATTAATGAGCAGAATGTGATAAATGTTAATAAGTAGTATATTAATATTTTAATAAGTAGTATATTAATATTTTAAAGACAATAGGACATTCCTACTATAGCCAAAACAGTACATTAAAAAAAACAAGGTCATTCTAAAGAGTCAAAATGATTCATTTTAATGAAGTGTTCTATCAACTAGTAATGAGCTTTGAAATATATTTTGTATGTAAACTTAAATACAGTAAGTTTGATACCTGACATAGTCACAATTCAAACCAAATAAAAGCCTTGAAGTTTCTACACAGAAGGAACCAGAAATCAGTGCCATGTGCTGCTCCTGTTCCCTCAACTTGTTTCCCGTTTCCCATGCTATCCTACAGAGTATGGGATACTCTGCTTATTCTTCCTCTATACAAACTGGTATTCAGTTTGCTTACTGGCTATCTTTCTTTTTAGAGATGGAGTCTTGCTCTGTTTTTTTCTATTTTTAGAGGCAGAGCCTCACTCTGTTGCCCAGGCTGCAGTGCTGTGGCATGATAATAGTTCTCTTCAGCCTTTAACTCCTAGTCAAGTAATCTTTCTCCCTCAGGTTCCCAAGTAGCTGGGACCAGGTGTGTGCCTGTAGTCTTTACTTTTTTGTAGAGATGGGGTGTCACTATGTTGCCCAGGCTGGTCTTGAACTCCTGGGCTCCAGCAATCCTCCCGCCTTGGCCTCCTAATGTGCTAAGATTACAGGCTCGAGCCAACATGCCCAGCTATCTGGCTAATATCTTTATTCACTGAGAAGCAGTCAGATTCTTAGACATCAAGCCAGTAGCTAGCTACCTTGAAGAGTAAAGAAGGGCACACACAAAGGGGACTTCTAAAAGGCTGGTAAGACATGGTAAGATTACACACTTGTTTGCATGTTTCAATTCAATGCAAAGTTTGGTTGTGTTTCTTCTTTAAGCTCTTTTCTCGTAGTTAAAAAGGAAAGGACATTTCTGGCAGAAAGGTAAGAGACATGAAAGGGTGCAGAGAGATGTGGGGAGAAGAGGAAATGGCGTGTGTTTGAGAGGAAGCCATTCTGTGGTTGTTTAACCAAAACTCAGAGTACACAACATGAAGTGATGTCTAACTGAAGCCTGGATCAAACCAAGAAAAGAAGCCTTGTAAACTATGCCAAGAAGTTGGATTGTATTAAAGGCCATGGAGGAACCAATGAAAAAATGTTCACCAAAGAGGTACAATGAGAATCACTCTTTTGAAAGGACATTGTGGCCAATGTGGAGAATGAATTAGTGGTGGTAACAGATTCAAAGCTGGGAAACCAGATAGGAGGCTGCTGAAATTAACATGCGAGAGGACTGCCTCAACAAATGCTAGGAGCAAAGGTACCAGAGAAGAGAGACCAGATTCCAAAGGCAAGTCAGTGGGACTTGGAGACAACAGATATGAAAAACAGCATAAAGTGACACGGATAACCTTCAAGGTTCCTAACTTCCAGTGTGTTGGTTGGTAACACTGTTTACTAAGAGGGGAATGAGAAGAACTTGGAAGGGAAAACTTAGCACTTACAATTTTGAAAATACGCTAGGCAAAGGCCCTGTAAGGATTCTTCAGTACACAACAAGATAGCATCTTTCCAGTTATTCACGTGTCACACATTAGCATCTCCTCTTTGGTTTTCCTTTTACACTAAATAGTTTTTTTTAATTAACTATAACAACACTTTTACCTAATTTTTTAAGTACAAATCTCAGCACTTCTTATTAGGAGAAGACAGTTTGAAGGAAATCTGATACTATTTTGCAGGACATATAAATTTCAATACATTATTGCATGCCTAGAGAAAAGAAACTGTACCAAAGAAATGTATAATCAATCCTTCTAATCTTATCCCGAGTAGTCAGATTTTTAAAAAGTAATGCTTTGAAATCACTGTTTTAGCTGGATTTACATTGACAAAGCATCTAGAGTCAGACAGCCCTTGCTAGTGCAAGTGATAAGAATGTCCATAAAAATGCTCTTTCAAGACTCTAAAACCAGCATTACTCACCTAGCAAAGGAACAACACCAGAAGCTATGACATAAGGTACACACAGGGAAAGCAAAAGCACAGAGATCACTGGAGCTGCCAGTTTACGAATGATATAGTGAAGGTCAATGTTCCGGATGCCATTTGCATAAACCTGAAACATTGAAAAAAACAAACAAACAAATTAGAACAAAGATACAAGATAAATTCCTCCAGGTTAATAGAGCAATCTCTACTGAATCCAAGCCACAATGAACTGAATCCACCAACCCCAAAGAATTCAAACTGGTTATTTTTTCCAAATTCTGGAACACAAACATAAGCATGGTGCCCACAAGGCAAATTCTGGAACACAAACATAAGCATGGTGCCCACAAGTTTCTAAAGAAATGCATTTACCCACTAACACTTTGCAGCTAGCTCTGCTAAGTCGTTAAATAAGACACTAACCTAGAATAATTTATCCTATCTTCGTACCATACAATACCAGACGATATTCAATAATATTAGTTGAAGACCACATAACTTAAAGGAACTTTCACACATCTTATGTAAGTGTGACCTGTGTTATTTCTTAAGACTGCATTCATTTTATCTGAGTATGACAAGAAAACACTGTAAACAGGAAACATGTTTCTGAAAAACCTGTATAAATCAAATTTTAGCAAACCCAAAGGTATTTTATGTAAAAATTTAGTATGAAATAATTCCTAGTGCATATTAAAAAGAAAATCCAAATATTTCTGGAACACTTCCATCACCTTATCCAGAAAATTCTACAGATAGTACTGCAGAGGAAAGAATGGACGGAAGTGGGAAAACCTTGGGAATGGAAAATATGGATGGAGTACAAGAGGGTCAAGGCAGAAGCGCTGTTCTTCTCTTCCCCTCTTGTCTCAACCACAGCACTGAAGACTATCCTGGCCCAGTCACCTGACATAGTATGCCTCAGTCCCATCACTCGGCATCTGAATGGCAAACAGCTTAACCCTCCAAAGGCATGTTTCCATTCCCAAAAACACAGTCAACCCAAATGCATTTCAGTGAAGCAAGGCATCTCAGTGTTTCTCAACCAATCCCAACCTTTTACTTAAATTTATACACACACACACACGCACACACGTATAAGAAAATATCCTATTAGAGAGCAAACTATTTTAAAAGGTCAATGATGTTTCACAGCTCCCAGCTGTGAAGAAACCCCAATCTTCACACTCCCTTGCAAGGGCCAGAGTCCCACCTGGAGACTAGAGTGATCTGGACCACGCTCTGATCCTAAAGGGATATATAGACAGGAACCCCACCCCCCCACCCCCCGATCCCTCACACTTCAGAATTAGCTGGTACTTAGAGATACACACAGACACACAGCAGTCTCCTGGCTTTCCTCACCCCTGCCCCTAAGAATCAAAATCTCGAGGTTGTGGCATTTTTTGAACTGATTTTCTTGTGCACACTGTGCTGAGAACTACTGTCTATACTTCTCATACGTCAAAAGGAGACACTCCTTTACTGCTGCAGAACTGAAATAGCTTATTTATCTGGCACTGGTCTAGGGATAAAAGGGGTGCCCACAAACACATTTTCTGGATAACTAAAGCTTAAAGAAGAAAGTATCAAAATCTGTTATGTTGGCTATTTTGAATAGAAATTTTCCTAAAATGAATTACCACATTTTCTAGTCTTATTATCAGAGTACTCGAGCACAATCTGCCTTTTTCAAGGTTATCACAACAACCATATTATCTGACAGTTCCAGAATAATAGTGTTAAGTACTATGTAGCTAGATTATTCCTAAACAGCTCTACTTTCATACTATTATTTCCCCTGCTTCTTCTATTTATTACCTCAAGCAATAACCTTTCTTTCCCTAATCTGCTGTAGGCTTAGAAACTTTAATATTTTAAAAGTATTAAAGAACTCCTCATCAGTACTCCTGCCCTGAAAAAAGCACATATGATCATTTTGCCTCTACTTTGGACAGGGCTCTAGACACTTTAAGCTAAGGGAAAACCTTAAAGTGGTTGCTGAAGACTCATGGTAGTATGGGAAACCAGAATACGCCACCTTCACATATGCTGCTTTGGCGTAAGTAATGCTTTGAGCTGAAGGCAACGGAGAAACTGCTGATGCAGGAAAGCTCTCTGTCCTACCTCTACTGCCTACAAGCAGGACATAAATCTATAAAGATAAAAGGTGCCCACTCCAGCCTCTCCCAGAGAGGACAAAGGTTACCCACTGGAGACAGTTTAAGACCCTCTGGGCCTCGAGATGGCACCAGAGGACTCTCACAAGCTGTACTAAGGAGCCTCAGCTGCCGTGTGTTTGCCTCCTCCCTCTGCCACACGAGAGACTCGAATTCCCTTTCCTTTGTCCTGTCACTTTCTCTAAGTATTTACTATTCTTGTTGACAATTAACTTGAATTCAAAGCCATCTCTCTGAAAATTACTCACTTCCTGGGTATCTCCCATGTATATATGAAATATATACTTTAATAAACTTCTATTTTTCTCGTTAGTCTTTTATTACAGGGGTCCATTTTAACCAAAAAAGTCCCATAAGGGTTAAAGAAAAAACTACTTTTTCTCCCATACAGTGGTAAAACAAAACAGTCTTCTCTTAAAAAAAAAAGTTATAAATGTTCATTAAAGAAACTGTAGAAAAATGAAAAATAAATCCTACAACCCCACATGATTACAAACAATCCCAGAATGTCTTTCTCTGAAAACTGATTTTTCTTACCTGTTCTATCACAGTTTTCAACCACCACTGAGGGCCCATCAGCGTTATAGCTGCAATGATTTTGGCGTGCAGGACTCCAAGTGCCCAGTCCTATAGGGTAGTAAAAACTATTTAACACACCTTTGTTGTTGTTTTTTAAAACAATAAAACCAGCAGAGAGGCTATGTCATTTTCTTACACCACAGTATTTCACTTTAAAATAGAAGTTCTGCAGGACCGACAATTTTGCAAAAGACCAACACATACTGAAAAATCCAGGGAATTTTTTTCCACCAACAGCTCCAAGTTCAATGTTTCCATCAAGATTGTTTCTGTATCTTTTGGAAATCTTTACTACTTTCCCAAGAGAATTAGGAAAATTGTGGACATTAATGGTGATTCAATAAGCAAATAAAATAAATGACATGATTTTACTTAAAACCATTCTTAGGTTGTTTCTTTTCAACTGCTATACTGAACTCCAAAGCACAGATATTCCACATTTTACCTAGCCATTCTCTATTGATGGACATCTGGGTCACTTCTCATTTTTTGCTATTATAAAAAATAATGTATTAGCAGAAACAGCCTTGCCCGTGCCTCCTGCACACATGCAGATGATACTGAAAAGTCAAACTGTTGGGTCATAAAACACAAGCATTTAAAAAGTTTGACAGTGTCAAAGAATTCTCCAAGGTGATGATGATTTCGTAGGCGATAGTGGGCACTGTCAAGACCACCAAGAAACAAGTGCAACTGAACAAGGTGCATTTATTACTCATTGCAGCAAAGGAGAACACACAGCATGGGGAACTGGAAACCTCTCAGAAGTGGGAGAAAGGCTTTATTATAGGATTTGAGCTTGTGTTAGGGATTTGGGAGAAGATTTAAGGAAGCATGGTTTTGCTATATAACTGATGCTATTAGAAAGCAGAGTAACCTATTAATGGTTATCTTTAAAAATCTTACCTAGAAAAAGTGACAAACAAAGGCTAAAACTAATGGTAATGAAGCAGAGCCAGTCATATTGGCCAGGAAAGGGGAAGGTTTGGATATTATTGTAGCTTGGATAATGGTCATGTCCTGTCTGTGTCTAGACACAACTCTAGAGGGATTTGTTTTTGTCTTGCTTTATCATGGTCACAGAGTGACCTTGTATAATGGCGATCTTCTGTGAAACTGTTTATGTCCAACAGGAGAACACTGGGACCGGGCTGGCAGTGCCAGGACAGCTCCTCAATGCCCGGGGCTGCTCTGCTCCTTTGCAGAACTGTGTACTGTATAATGTCAGGAGGCACATAATATCTATCTTATCTACCCCAAGGCTGTGCTTGTACTGACTGGGTTAAGTATTGTCTGCCTGACCTTTCCACTGTAAAGATGTCTGTTTGTTTCCCTTTGAGACTATCAAGCTACCTATAAGGTGACACATTGCCACTAAGCAAAGTGATGGTATCAAAACATGCCCGCAAATGTTTCCCCCATCAAGCGTTGGGGGTCTATGTCCCCTTCCATTAAATCTGGGCCACCTTTGTGACTTGCTTATACCCAGTAAATGTAGTGAAAATTAATACTGCAGGACTTTTGACAGGAGGCACAAAAAACAATGTAGCTTCTACCTTGTTTGTAAGGACCCTCACTTCCCTGAACTGCAATATAAAAGGCCCAGCTACCTTGAGGCTACCGAGCTGTAAAGAAGCCCAGGCACATTGAAGAGCCCTAGTCACCAGTCCAACAACCAGCATCAACCCTCATACCCTGAGCAATGATGTCTCCAGATGATTCCAGCCATAGCTGCCAAATCATTCCCAACCATTTAATATTCCCAGCTGAGGCTCCAGATATATAGTCGTACAGCAGAGACAAACCGATATGCCCTGTCTTAATGTCTAACCCACAGACTCTGTGGACAAAATTAAATTGGCTATTGTAAGCCACTAAGCTGTAAGGTAACTTGTTACACATCAAACCTTTCATCTGATGGATTCAGCATCCACTGACAAACCTTGCTGGAATCAATTATTGTTAGGTAATACAAAATACTAATATTCTTTTTTTTTTAATTTTTAATTTTAAAGATGTGATGTACAATTCAGAGTAAAGTATACAAATGTTCATTTTGCAGGTACCCTTGTTGACGAGGTGTGCCCCTCCTCCCGGCAGAAACCCACTACTGCCAATCCGGCACCCTCTCCCTCAGCAATTTCCCACTATTGACAATCCTTATCTTACAGAAATACTAATTTTCTATGTGTGTTAATTCTTCTAACCTTTATTAGCTGGCATTATTCTGTTAAAAAAAAATCATTTTCCTTCAATTACTGATGCTATTTTACTACCTTGCAATACAGCTCTTCCATAAAGGCGTAACACAGGCTTAATTATAGAGATATTCCTCATCTTACGATGGGATTACATCCCAATAAACTCATAAGTTGAAAATATTGCAAGTTAAATATGTACTCAATACACCTAAACTACTGAACATCACAGCTCAGTCTAGCTACCTTAAACAGTTCAGAACACTTGCATTAGCCTACAGTTGGGCAGAATCATCTAACACAAAGCCTTTATTTTTAAGACACTCATCCATCCATTTATTCACTCACCTTGTGGTATAACTGAAGCCTGAGAAAGTTTATTTTATAATTAAGTATTAAATATCTCACACAACTTATTGAATACTGTGCTGAAAGTGAAAAACAGAATCGTCATATGGGTACTCAAAGTATAGTTTCTACTGAATGAGTCGCTTTCACACATCCTAAAATAGAAAACCATAAATCAAACCATCGTAAGTCAGATCTGTACTTCCCTCTCTCTCACTGATTCTAACTTATGGATAGACTAGATATGAGGCAGTTCCTAGACATGCATGCTCTGGCTCACTTCCAAGTCTGCCCACTGGCTCCTTCCTGGAATACACCTCTTCCTTTCTTACTCCTCTGTACTCTACTAGTTAGGTTGGCTTAGATATTATCTCTTACAGAAAACCACATTTGAAACTCCCAAAGTTAGGTTAAATACCCTTCCTATATGATGTCCTGGCTCCTTATGCTTACCCTAATCACACCACAGACCACCTGTGTACCTGTCTAGCTTTCCCACTAGAATATAAGTTCCTCAGGAAATTTCTGCACTGGCCTCATTTTCATCTAGGCTATACAGTACAGGGTTTGGGTACACATTAAAGCACTACAATTAATACTTTTTGGTAATAAAGTTTGTGGAGGTTATCCATCTAGAAAGAAGGAAAATATAGCCCAAATATACTTTCTCCCAAAAAAATACACTAAGAAAAAATAAGCACAAAGCTAAAAAGCCTCTGAATGCTTGAAGTCAATGTCTGATTCTTTTTTCTCAATATCTACTAAGAACTTGAGATCTTAATTCTATGTTCAAAACCTCAGGCTCAACAGAAAAGTTAAACTTCTTTTTCCATGAGCTTTAAGACCTGAACTATGGCTTACATGGGTTCCTTCAGGATGATGTTCTTTCTAATAAACCTGTGACTTTGTGGGAAAACATGCTGTAATTATTCAAAAATATTAAAGCCTCAAAGTCAAAAGGGGCAAGATGTTTCATTCTTCCTCAAAGGTGGAAAAACCAACAACACATATTAGTTTATACCTATAAATATTAGAGAAGCCTACATGAATAGTGACATTGCAATCTATAAAGTAACCTCTTTAAAGGAGTTATATGACCTGCAGATCTTGAAAGCAAAACATGAAAGAACATTACTTAACAATTTTATAAGGGTTCCTAGATTAAAAAAAAAAAAAACTGCTTAAAATAATTAAGGATTGCTTTTCAATGCCAAATCCTTAATGAAATACAATGAGCAAAAGATATTCATTTACCTGCCATGGATAAAAAAGAGGAGTCTGATCCAAGGGGACCCTCAGGGGAGCAACAATAACCAGCTCAAACAGGAGCCCCAGAAGAAGAGGGACAACCCCAGCCAGCAGCACTGCAACTATCAAAGTCTTCATTATCTGTTAGGAAACAAAAGAACCATCATATCATAAGTTAGGTCTTTACTTCCCTTTACGATTCATTTCTCGCACTGAATTACTCATTTCATCATTGAAGAAGACCTAGTTCTGACTTTGAAACAAACTTTTTATTTCCAATTTGATGTTTATTTGTCTTCTTTCACCCAATGACTAACAGAACAACTATACAGTCATCCCCAGGTATCTGTGAGGAATTGGTTCTAGGTTCCCTGCGTATACCCAAATCTGCAGGTGTTCAAGTCCCTAAAATAAAATGAACATTGGTGGCTGTTTTTCACACAGTCCCATTCTCAGGACTCGACTTTTGTCTGTCCAAGAAAAGTCACTGGTTGAGGCCCCAACCAGCTGCGGCCCACCTATAGATTGATCTGTGATGCCTGAAGTGGACTGGTATAGTGGACGGGCTGTGCACAATCCTAGTTAAACTCATTAACACAGCTAATCAAACTGGCTTCCTCTAGAACAGCATGTCCCAAGAGAACTTCCTGTGATGATAGAAACACCCTATGTCTACTTGTCCAATATGGTAGCCATGTAGCCACCGTGTATTAGACTAGTCTATCAACATAGCTCCAGAATGCAACGAAATGGCAAAACCAGAATAAAGCTGACACAAAGGGAAGTACTATTACAAAACAGCATCTATGAAATCTTGACCAAAAGTTTTCAAGTGGCTTTGGATTCTGATGGATCTCTTTTTCTTCAGGTAGCTTCAGTGAGCAGACCTGTCTCAACAAGACACTAAATATGGTGTGCTTGAAGATGCAGTACTTGCTTCTTTACGTGGCAATTCTAATAATAAGGAAGAATATCAAATGAAAACTTGAATTAGTTGATTTCTGTACTAAAATACAGTTAAATGACTCATTACATTGTAGATTAAATGGCAATTAACCCCTCTACTTATACAATGTATCTTTTGCTAGAAAAATGAATTTTTTTGTTCAACTCTAATATTAAATGGATATTAAACTTCTGTAAAATCCAATATAAATTTAGATACAAAACTAAAGCTGATTACACAAAAGTAACAGCATAAGCAGTGACCTCAACATATTTACCAGTTGCAGTCATCATCACACCTGGATAATCATCTTAAACAGTGTTTTTTTAGTCCTACATTTGTGGTAATCAAGTTTATTGAGAGCAATATTTCCATTACTTACATTTTCACATTAGCCAAAAGATTGCTGAATTTGCAAGAAATTCCATGTATTATCCCCAAAACATTGACTGGATTGTGACATTAAGATATTACATATTCAAATAAGTCAAATAAATTAAATTTAAAAAAATACCAATAAAGGGAAATTCTATCTAAACAAACTTGATTTTAAATTCTACAGAATATCTCATTCCTTAAAAATGTAATGCATCTCCAAAAATAATTTTTTTCAAATTTTTAATTATTTTACTTACTCAAGGACTTACTTGATCATGCAGTAGCATTCTTTTCTTTTAACCATCAAATGATGTGACTGTAGGACTACGTATTTCAAAATGAACCAGAAAGCTACTATCTTAAAGGAATACTCATTCTAATTCAAAAAAATCAGTGCTCTTGACACTATCAACATAATGAGTAAATAAAAGTGAAAAAAAAAAGACTTAAAAAGATGACTAGAAAAATATTCACTACTCCTAACAGACAAGATCAGTCTTTTATTACAAAAACCTACCATGAGGGACCACTCTTTAACCTTCTGGAAGATGACTCTGCGTCCCTGGGGCATCCATGCCACCAGCACCGTCACGGCCCTTATGGTTAGCCAACAAACATAAAGACCACAAGCAGCTGTGTAGAGCTCATGGATTTTGGCAGTCCCCGTCCAAAATGACATTAGCCAACGGCCAGCAAATACTGAAAACAAAAAGGCTGATACATGAGACATGTAGCAAGGCAAAGAGAACTGTAATTTGATGCTCTTCTATTAGTATTTTCACACTAGGAAAATAGACATCACATTTTGATATATCAATGTCTTAATCAAAACAAAACACGAAACCCACAAACTCTAAACAGTGCAGAGTTATTTGATTAAGACAAAACCAAAACACAGTAAATCAGTGGAGATAAATTCTCCCAGGATACACACTGGGATTTGCCGTGAAAATTTCTTGTTCTTTTGAGTCTGAGAAAAATTTTTGAGGAGATTGTTGTTTTTGTTCTTTTTATCATCAACTGAAATCATTATGCACATAGCAGGACAAAGGCAGAGAATTTCTTTCCTATTGTTTGTGCTGTCAATACTTTTAATATTTAGGAACATTATAAGTAATTTAGAGTAACTTTCTTCAAATTGGCTCATTCATCAAGACAGAAAATTAATTTTATTTTAATAAAGGGGGGCACAATAACATTTTAAAGCAAAATAATCAAGGCATATCATATTCTTTTTCTTAGGAAAAAAAATAAGACTATCTAAATATATTGGAATGTAAAAAAAGAGATTTGAGAGCTAAGAGATGCCTCACACAAAAAGTTGTTAGAAATAAATTCTACAGTGCACCCACAATAATCATTCAGGTAAGACCATTTATATAATGTAGTAACTTTCTTTACAGGATTACTTCTCAATAAGGCTAGAGAGAACAGCAAGATTCAAATTTCCAGTACATTTTCTTTCCACAGATTGCCTTCCTACTACGGTGACTACCTGCAAGGAGCTAGTGGCTGTACCAAGCATCTTCCATACATTATCTCATTCACCCTCTCGATGACTCCCCCTTCAATGCAGATATGACCTCCATTTTAAGATGAAGAAACTGAGGCTCAGCAACAGAACCTTGCCCAAAGTCACACAAAGTGAAGCTGAACTGGAAGGCATGTCTACATGACAAAGCTCCTGCTCTTGACCACTGAGCTATACCACCTGCAAATCAAACTAAACCAGCCCAATAGTCAAGTCTTCCAAGGCATAATGCTGATTAACCAGACTTCTGACAAACTCACAAAATAGCTTGGATGTGAAAACAATACTTCTAGAGATAAATATGTAGGTATATTAGATGAAATAAATACATGTGTACATTAATTTGATGACACCAAAATCCTAACTTATAATTCTGTGAAATGTCTAGTGTCCTACTGTAGGGTTAATGTATTTTGGCTTGGGAGTTTTTTGGTTTAACTTTTTTTTTTTTTCTTCTCACTCTCACCCAGGCTGGAGTGCAGTGGCATGACTGACTATAGCTTGCCACAACCTCAACCTCCTGGGCTCAGGAGATCCTGCCACCTCCACTTTCCAAGTAGCTAGAGCTATAGGCCATCATGCCCAGCTAATTTTTTTATTTATTGTAGATATGAGGTCTCACCATGTTGCCCAGGCTGGTATTAAACTCCTGGGCTCAGGCAATTCTCCCACCTTGGCCTCCCTAAGTGTCAGGACTATAGGAGGAAGCCACCAAGCCTGGCCGAAAACGATCATCTTTTTAAGAAATATCATTTGAAATTGCTTTTCCTAGTTGCTCCTTCCTAGCCTTAGCCCTCAATACACATTTGATTTATAAAATTATATCGAGTTAGTGTCGTAATCAAGAAAAAAATTCAATATACATTTATGTTTGCTAAGGGCTGAAAATTATCTTCCACTTTGTGATTATTTAAGTGGTTAACACATATTAATATGATTTAGTATTTTCTAGCCAGATATAAACAATAAATGGGGGAGGGGAGAGAAACAAGTTGCTTTTGCCACTTTGTCGCTGGCTTTGAACTCCACCCCCATCAACTCCTGAACTTTGGAGAAGACGACAAGATAACTATCTTTGTCTACGACCTCTTGCTTGTTAGATGAAGAAAGATTTAGGTGAAATTTCCAACAAACTCAATGCCACAGAAAATTCGTATTTGTGAATACCAAGCAATAAAGGGAAACATTCTGGCTTTATAACATTCTCTAGCAACAGTATACAATGAACTAGAAAGATGACTACATAATGAGAATAAACATAATTAACATCAAAAGACTAGCCTGAAATAATGTAAGTAATGCAGATGGCTTTTTGAAAATCCATAATGTAATAGGACAATATCCATGAAAACAGAGTGACCCTAAGTACTTTACCCAAAATCAAGTCATAAATTACAACTTGACTCTGTCCCCCTGTGCTGCAGTACAAATGAGTCTAATAAGATGGAGAGTCCTATGTGGACCAATATTCCATATTCAATCAAAAATTAGAGGAAAGGTACTTCAAGTTTACATTTGATGAAGTCACATCTCATCAAGATACAACTTTCTTCCAGCTAAAAGTCAGAACACATACACACCTGGTAAAGTAAGGCAGATGAGGCTGGCGATCAGTAACGTTATACACATGAAAACAATCAACAGAAATATCTGCAAGGTAAAACATAAAGAGAGCATACATGATTAGCATGTGCTCAATGTATTTTATGATGGCTCTCAAAGAATCAACGTAATTCTCCCATTAAAAAGAAATTGCCTCTATTTGTATTTCCAGGTTTCCTTCAATTACACATAAAAAGAAAATTTTTATTTCAGGTAAAATCACCCATAATTTAGGCCAAAAGGAAAATAAGTGTCTATTTTCACATAATCAAATACATCTGTCAAGTAAAAAGCAAATATATTTTTTAATCAAAGGGCATAAAGATAAAACACATTCAGCTTAATTTCCTATTATTAAAATAAACAAAAAACTAGAATATTTACCTCTTAACCAATTAACAGTGCTATCCAACAGGGATGTTCTGTGATGACAGAACCATCTAGATCTGCACTCCTCAACGTAGCAAGCCACCAGCCACATGTGGCTACCAAGCATCCGACATGTGGCTTGTGGGAATGAGCAATGGAATTTTAATTCAATGTAATTCTAATTAAACTGAACTGTAAAAAAGCCACATAAGCGAGGGCTCCTGCATTAGGAAGGGCAGATAAAAAATGAACACACAGACAGATGAAAACCAGATTCCCTGGGCAGAAGGGCAGTGACTGCAGCTGGCCTTCCACCTAACCAGTGGCATTTCTACAAGACCAGAGGGTAGAGCGCTGGCAGGAAGTCAGAAAAGCATAGACCAAGAACTCAGGGGGCTCTGATATGTCAGCTCTGACCACCTGAAAAGCCCGTTATCGATTCTGTCTTGGATCTAGCCAGAAAGTACCTGTTGCTCAGAGGCCTTTTTTGTACCTGGAGAGCCACATAGAGACCAGGGAAAAAGAAAAAGGGAGCTGACTATAAGGTCTGTTTTTACCATTAAGAGATAAAGGAAAAGATGACCTCCACGTTTTCCTCAGCAAAACCTCAAGCATAAGCCTCTGCATCAGGAGCAAAGCCTTGCCCCGCATGGGGAAAAGGAGCAGAAAGAACAATTTGGTGAGTGCTGATGAGTGCAGAGATGGCTCAGGGCTCTCCACTAACTGGCCCCTGGTCACCCAAGAGCCAATCTCCCTCCACTCCTCTCACTCCTCACCTCTTCCCCTGGTCCCTCACCTCCCCCTCTTGGCCCTCACTCCTCATCTCTCCCCCATATACACCCCAACGTCTATACATTCAACTACCTGCAGTTCCAAGCCTATCATGTCTAACATATCCCTGCCCAGACTATACCTGGAACACCCTTCCCCCTTCCTTTTCCCCTTTCTAACTGGCCTCTCAACTTTCAAGTCAGTTAAGACACTACCTCCTCCAAAAAGATTCCTCTGTGCCCATCAAGAACCAGTGGCTCCTGACTGACTCATAGCATCCACTGTGAACACCCACGATGGGAACCCAAATATGCTACTGCTTGTTTTCTCATGTCTCCAAGTAGACTGTAAGCTCTTTCAGGGCAAGACTGTGTATCTCTCTAATCCCTGTGAACACCAAAAATACTATACACACTCAAGATATATTTGCTGAATGAACGGACACACATGACCTACAAGTAATCCACAAAAACATTATGATGACTTTATAAAAAAATAAGCTGAGGTTGAGAGGTTTAATAACCTGTCCAACTTTTAAAATAACCTGACTCGCAGGCCCATATCATTTTTAAAGGGCATTTAAAATATAATAGATTGAATATAAATAAAGGAAAACTTTTGTTGTAATGATACAATACACTAAGTCATTGGCCTACATTTTAACAAAATTCTGAATCAGACTGATCACTTGCTAGTTTAAAGGCCATGGAATAGATACCTTCTTAACCAATCTGGCCTTCAGTTCATCAACTATAAACAGGAGACTGTCACCCATACTTTAGAGTGTTTGGGTGGGGATTAAATGGCAGAGAAGCATCAGAATGCCCATCCTGCTTCCTGACACATAGTTGTAATGCGTCAATAATGTTAGTGTTTTATTTACCCTGAAGTCTTTTTTTCCACTGAAAAGGGGAGCAAGAGCCCATGAAATCCCAACTCTATGACCCATCTCTAGAATTTAATCAGCTTATGTGATCATTTACATATATTGTTACATAATGAGGATAATAAAACATGGGTTCTTGACAGAAAAGTGTAAGACATGTCTATGCAGAGACCTGCATGCTAAAAGCACCAATTCTCAATAGAAATTTGAAAAAAAATCTCTGTTTTTTTGGTTAAGTCTATACAGTACCTACCCTGAGTGGAAAATTTAAAGGCCGACGGTAAGGCTGAAAGCCGACAGGCCCTCCCTGCTGGAGTATGGCTTGGTGGGCTGCATGCAGACCTTCCCCAACCACAGGAATAGCGTTGTTATTTCGAGCATGCTGGTTATTGTTGACCTGTTGGTTTGCACTGTTCTCATTTTCTTCCTGGTCTCCCAACAAATAAGAATGGAGATCCCTGTGCAAAAATTGTATCATTGAAAACTCTTACTTCAGATCAGAATAAAATGGCAAACAAGAGATTTATTTTCTTAATATTTACTACTAAAGGTAAAAAACGTACATGTGGCATCTATACAAAGCATTTTTACACCCTAATCTAGTCTAATGTTGTGGCTTGCTTTAAATTAACCTTTCTAAATTTGTGTTAGCTAACCTGTAGAATACTCCATAAATTCAATCTATTTTATATTTTCTTCCACCAGTATCTCAAAAGAAATCAGTAACTGAAAAAAAAAGCACGATATACTCACAAGTACACTCACAAGTACTTCCTAGTACAAGATGTAAGTATATACTTACAATGTACAAGATCGTAAGGATTTCAGGGGAAAAGAAGAAAAACTTTTCTTTGCTGCAGATGACTACTGTGTCGACCATAACATGTAGCTCAACTAAAACCTCTAAACAATAAATCGGATAAGGCAAAAATGAGACTAGGGGAGGGAGCAGTTAGAGAAGAGCATATGTTCAACCAAATATAACCAAATCCACATTTCCTGTTAAGGTATCTACACAGTGGCTCATGTCTGTAATCCCAGCACTTTGGGAGGCTGAGGCAAGAGGACTGTCTGAGCCCAGGGATTCAAGACCAGCCTGGACAACACGGCGAGACCTCATCTCTACAATAAATACATTTTTTAAAAAATTAGCTGGGCATGGTGGCACGTACCTGTAGTTCCAGCTACTTGGAAGGCTGAGGTGGAAGGATGGCCTGAGCCCAACAGTTCAAGGCTGTGGTGGCCATGAGTGTGCCACTGTACTCTAGCTTGGGTGATAGAGTGAGACTCTGACTCAAAAAAAAAGTTATCTACAGGATGCAGAATATTCTCTGAAACACTTTTAAGTTATAAAGATTCAACTTTTAAATAAGTATATAATTCATAAATCTTGAAAAAAAATAAGTTAAAAAAAAATGCAACATGTTCACTAAATAACTGAGAAACCAAATCTGAGAAAAGCTCATTTACCAGGTTATGGGCTCTACATAAAGGTAAGTTGGTTGGTCTAAAATAAAGGTAAATTGGTTGGTTTGTAATGCACTAAAAAAAAACTTTTTTTTTCCTGTGTTATGACATGAAAGAAGCAGGGCCAGCAGCAAACCTCTGTAAGAGGGCAAAAATATGCATGCATTATAGCCACAAAAGGACAGTGATAAGAAATTTAAAATTTTATAAGTATTATATACACCTGCATCTGCAGCTAGGTATTACTGAATTGTTTCTTATTAACACTAATTATTCTTGAGTGGAGCATGAAACATTGTTTTTCCAGCAAGGTTATTCTGTGGACACAGATGGCATGCATGCCTAAGGAGTCAGTTGCCCATACTCACAGTAAGTACCCAGCAGTCACTGTCCACGCTCTCACCAGCCCCTTCAGCCACTGCCTCGTGTGTCCCTGTTCAAGCAGTGCTGGCAAGACAACCTGAAGCAGGAGCAGCTCAAGGGACAGCTCACTTACCGGAGCATCACTGAAACAGTTAAAAAGAGCCAGAATTTGTAATGGGAATTATATGTTCCATTTAACTATACAAGGGACACCCCCCAAAAACCCAGAATTTGTTTGTAAAAAATTGTGTATTCTTACATGTTTAAACTTCAGTCACCTTTAGAGTACTCTCCGTTTGATGCAATATACCTATCAAGATGCTTTTTCCACTGCTCAAAACAGTTTCTGAACTCATCATTTTGATGCCTTTTAGTGCTTCTGCCATTTTTTGTTTCGCCTCTTCCACATCGGCAAAACGTTTCCCTCTGAGGATTTTTTCACCCAGTGAAGCAAAAAAAAGTCGCTCTAGGCAAGATTCGGTAAATAATGTGGGGCACGGAGGTCATGCCATTTTTGGTCAAAAACTGCTGAACACTCAGTGCAATATGGGCAGGTGTGCTGGTAAATCACCCACCATGAAATGGGCAGACACACTGAAACAATCTCCAAAAAAGAAATTCACAGAAGCTGAACCCAGCCTCTAATAATAATGCTAGCTGGTACACTGATACAGATGGTTTCCTAGAACACTTACCTAACAAGGGAAGCCCGTACTATAAGAGGCTCACCCTCCAAAAAAGTAATTCTGTTTTTTTGGGTTTCCCCTTGCACTGTATAAATATTTGATGGGATTACAAGCCTCCTTTAAAGAGTTGAATAAATTCACTGTCTTTATTAGTGCTCCTGAGTCCCATGCTCTCTCAAACTCCGTAAAACTTTCCCCACAAACTCTTACCAAAATTGTTTCTGGTAAGGGTCACCTATGACCTTCATTTTGTTAAACCTATGGCCAGGTCTTGGTTCTTACCTCACTTGCTGTAATTAAGTAGCTGGTTACACAAACGGTTACTCCTGCCTCTTCAAAACAAGTTTCTCCCTAAACAGCTTCCAAGACCCACTGGTTCCCCTTCTCCTCCCCAACCTGGAAGCATTAAAGGGCCCCATGCTTTGACCTTCCTTCTCTCATCTACACTCATTCTCTGGGTGAATGTGACCTTCATGTGGCTTGAAATACCACCTTTCTGTACATTTCTATCTACTACTCAGGTATCTTCCTTACCTCCTAACTTGTGTATACAAAGTGCCAAATCAACATTCACATCAACGTGTACTAGACATTTTACATTGATTGTGTTCACTGTCAAATTCCCAATCTTCCCTTTTAATCCTGCTTCTCCCAGTCATCCTCATCTCAATAAATGCCAACCCCAGCCTTCCAGATGCTCAAGACAGAAACTTTGATCCCTTAGTCCCTTCTTTACACCTCACATCCAAACAGCAGGCGAATTCTTCTGACTGTACCTTAACAATATCTTAACTCCTTAATAATATCCTAACATTTCTCACGGACACCACTGCTACTTCCTTCATCTCTGCCACCTTGCTTCTCAGCAGAATAACCACACTATCTTCCAAGCTGGCTTCTTGTTTCTAACCTGGCTTTTCAACCCAGTTTCTTCCCTTCACAGCAGTTGTGATGATATTCTTCAAACCTAAAAAAACTCCTTTGCTCAAAGCTTTCCAAGAGCTTGCAACCTGCTCAAGGGAAAGCAGGAGTGCTTACAAACAGCCTGCTAGGCACTCTAGAAGATGGCTTTCCAAGACCCCTCTGATTTATGGCCAACTACTCTACCCCTCTGACTCATGGCCTCCCTGCTGCCTCTTAAACAGACCTGGATGCCGCTGGTGCTAGGGCATCCTGCCTTGAGGGGTCCACATGGCTTACCACGTCCTTCAGGGCTTTCCTTAACTGTCAGCCCCTCAGGTCTTCTCCACTCACTCACCCTAAATTGCAGCCCCATCTTGGCCACTCTATCCCCTTTCCCTACTCTGTTTTTCCCCCACAGCACCCAAGATCATCTGGCATATCACAAATTTTATCCATTTTAATGTCTCTCTCTCCTACTTAAACTTTAAGTTCCACTAGAGCACAGATTTTTTTTCTTAATTCTGTTTTGTTAACTCTTATACGCCTAGTGCATAAAAAAGTACCTGGCATAGAATAGGCATTCAATTTTGTTTAATGGAAGAATGAACTAAATACTGCTATATAGCACAAAACCCTGGCTAAACTAGGTATAACTAACCACCACAATGGTTTATCTCAGCAACACATAAAGCTAGAGCAACAACGTAAAGCTAGACCTGTGCCTCCTGGCTTTCATTATGATTGAACCCAAATACATACTATAAACAAACTAAAGTAAGAATTAGAGAATCATCCTCCAAATCTACAAAAATCCTAAGTATAGAAAAATAAAGTTTTATTACAAAAGAGTGATAATTTTAAAAGTTATAAATTAATGCTATATTTTAAATGACTTATTTTTTCTTCCATTTTAAGGAATCACTATATATTCGCCAGTTCTAATTTAATGAAATACAAATTTCAGATTTTATTGCATGTGCAACAATAAGCCTTTTACTTTTGAACAATCATGTTCCTATGCAAAGCATTAGACCCAAATAAGGTATGAGTTCCACCATCATGGTGGGCAAAACAACAAATATTTATAAAAATAAGATAACAAATATTATGAAAAGAGATAAGTACTACAACAACAGTGACAACTTTTAAAAAACGGGATGATGAGTTACTCTACTTAGGGAATATAAAACCTTAATCTAGATCTTAAAAAAGAATATCGGCTGGGCTCGGTGGCTCAGCCTGTAATCTTAGCACTTTGGGAGGCTGAGGCGAGTGGATTGCCTGAGCCCACGGGTTCGAGACCCACCTGGGCAACTTGGCGAGACCTCATCCCTACAATAAATCAAAAAATTAGCTGGGCATGGTAGTGCATGCCTGTAGTTCAGGCTACTTGGAAGGCTGAGGCGGAAGGATCGCCAGAGCACAGCAGGTCGAGGCTGCAGTGGCCGTGAGCGTGCCACTGCACTCCAGTCTGGGTGACAGAGTGAGACTTCAACTCAAAAAAAAAAAAAATCAAAAACTTACCAGTGAAACATGGAAAAGAATGCCATTGCAAATAGAGAGGGAAACACAACCTAAGTAATTCTGGGGAGATGCTTGTCGGTATAGCATGGCTGGAGTCAGAAGACTTCAAGTCAGACGCTGGGACAAGATGTTAGAAAGGCAGCAAGAGATTATGCCAAGCCTTTTGTGTCCTTCCAAATGGAGAACAAGAGGAAGGTCTCAACTAAGTAAATGGCAAATCAAGACGGATTAGTAAGAGATCTTAAGGAATTACAATAAAGAAGACTTAAAGGTTGATTAGAAGTCAATTTGGTAAAGAAATCCAATTTGCCTGCAACTGGGATAGCGACTGTGGGGATAACGCAAATCCCTAAGGAAGGGTAGAGCTTAGGTTCCCAACTGACTTAAGTTTTTAAAGCAAAAAAGACATTCCATCCTAAACCCTGTACCCTATTTTTAATCTATAATTAAATGTGCGACTTTGACTTATTCCTTATAATGTGCTTTTCAAAATTAAGATGATGCTACTAATACACTCTCATTTAGTAAAGCATTTTAATACCGAACAATGCTATTTTATTTGCAGAAAAATAAACATCTTCCTTTGTAAAACATAAATACTAATGTACATATGCTCTAAAATATGGAAAAATTTAACTGTCGGATGATTTCCAACATCTGTAAGAAATGAATGTTTTAAATGTTTACTATAATCTGAGTATCAAATCCCTAACAGAGATAAATTAATAAAGCTATTCTGAATGTTACAGACTTACCTGTAGAGCATGACATTGTACGGAAGAAAATTAGGCAGCAGACTCTTAATTATACGTATAGGAAGCCAAAGCATCAGGAGGACAATGGAGCCAAAGACAATCTGCAGTAGGAAACAGGGCACAACACTACTGTCAATTACTCCCATGTGGGACAGGATGACATCTGACAATACACAGCCCAGGCCTATATCCATGCAGAGCCCAAGTGTTCCCACTCTACACATTATCCCTGGGTCACTTTGTAAAAAAATATATTCCTAATCTGACTGCTACTCTTGCTGTAAGGGTCTGCTATCTAGGACACAATAAAACAGAAGCCACAAAGGATAACCACCACATGGTATGTGAGAAAACCAGAAACTTACAATGGAGCAGAAACACCTGCAACTTAATAAATCATGTGTCACCATCTAAGACATGGCTCATGTTAATGACTACCAAAGTTTCCAAAGGATACAACATTGCTTTCAAAATTTTATTTCGGCAAAATTTAGTTTTAACCAGGTAATGTCTTCTTTCAGGTAGAGAAGAAACTTTAAGGTGTTTCTGTTAAAAGTTTAACTTAGACGCCAGTAATAAGTCTCCACTGCTTCAATGCAAATTAAATGTTAATTCAGATAATCATAATTTTGGCAATCAATAATACAAATAAAGAACTAGTAGGCATCTGTGTTTTAGTAAGCATCATTTTACTAATTTACTTTAATAAAGTAACCAACAAAACAGCTACTTGACAACTGAGTTCCACAGACTTAATCAAATATGTTATTTAGTATGATCTGTCACCAGCATAGGCAACACAGCGAGACCTTGTCTCTACAAAAAAATTCAAAAATTAGCAGTGATGCATGCCTGTAGTCCCAGCTATTTGAGATGCTGAGATAGGAGGATCACTTGAGCCCAAGTTTTAGGCAGCGGTGAGCAGTGACTGTGCCACTGTGCTGCAGCCTATGTGACAGAGACCCCCAACTCAAATAATACCACTAATAATAAATACACACACACATATACATACTGTACCAGCCCTCCTGATAAAAAAAATAAACAATACTAAAGGGTAGCTCACTTTATTTAAAAAAAAATTTTTTTAAGCAATGAAAAGATCTGCTTACCACTGATAAAATAAATCTTCGGAGATGCCTATAAATGGGCAAGTGGATCATTTCCTGTACTGGATTAAAATCTGGATCGTTCAAATTTCTTAGAAACCACAAGACACCAGGTCGAAGTACCTACAAATATATTTTAAATATTACAAATATTCATCTATGTCTTCAGGCTCTGTATATAAGCTAAAACATTAACAGAAAAGCACTTAAAATTATTCTGGCATCTATAATGGGCCCCAGAAAGCTGATATGGTTTTCCTGGGAAAAGACGTTCCTAAACTAGAATCTTTACGAAAACTGCCCTATATTTGATGTCTTTTGATGCTTTTAATCATTCATTGAAAAAAAATTCCTTGCATCCAATTTGTGAAGACATCGAGATCTCTAGATCTACATTTCTAGATTTAGAAATCTACATAAAAAATAAATACAACTGTTATTATTGCATCACCTGGTAAAAGGGTCATGTTGCAATCTATAATGTCCTAAATAGAAGATCTGATTTCACACTTCCACAGAGGAGTTAAGAAACCCTACAGCTACCCAGTATCTTCATTTTACTACCTAGATCTTTCTCCTGAACGAACATCATCACTCAAGAGGCCGTAGATAATGCAGTAATAGAGGAGCTTGGATCCTGGTCCTGTATGGTCCAAACTCACTGAGCCTGAGAGTAAAGCATCTAATTTGCCAAAGGCTCTATTTCTCCATAATTCAGACAAGGGGGTTACAGTATAAAATCTCTAAATTTCTAACTCCCAAATACTAGAATTCTTTATAAACCAAAAAACTTCACATTGATAAAATGAAAAATTCATTATAAAATATTTTATCACTTGATGTAATTTGGAGCTCACATCTATTTTTTTAAAAAAACACACACACGCATTACTGTACTTTACTTCTCAATCATTTGTGTCAAAGAAAGAATGCAAGCTTTATTTGCAAACAGAATTTACCGAATTTATTCCATATGATTCACAAAAGTGCTTTGGCCCCTAGCCTCTCCACTCCTTCTCAAATCTTTCAAACAGCAAAGCAGACCAAGAACAGCATTCAGCCTTTGTGCTTTTGTATTCCAGTTCCACTGGAATTGTCAGTCTGCTTGTCCCCTGCCATGGACATCTCCATCACCAGTCTTAGTGGCAAAGCTGACTTTTTCAATAGCTAGATACAGTCCCGTGCAATAAAATCAAGGAGAGCAGGAATCGTGCCTTTGTTTCTCACTGATACCCTGGCCTACAGTGCAGTGTCTGGCATGTAGTGAGCATTCAGTAATATCTGGAGAATGATTAAGCTAATGACTAATCAAATACTAGTCTGCTTTTATCATCTTCAAACCAGGCTCCAAAAACAGGATTAGTAATAGTACCCATCTAGCAAGTGAATCGGAATCATAAAGGACCCTAACTGTAATTCTTTACTTAAGGTGCCTAAATCAAAACCAATTTACATGTTTGATCTTCCAAAAATATGTCCTTTGGGTACAGTATTTCCAGCATTACATTTCTTTGGTGTACGAGATAGACTTGTGCACACAAAATTCCAAGAGTTTGTATTAGAGGATGAATACATTATATACCAAGTAAAACAAGTACTCTCATTTAAGTTTTAATATTAAGGTATTATGGGGGGTGGGAAGTGGAAGGCGGCTTTTGGACATTATTTTTCCTCTGTTTAATCACCTCTGAAACTTATAACTCATAACTGATTACAGACAGACATATTAAAACCTGCTAATTTTTTAAACAAACAACTGAAAACAGTTTAATACAATCAAGTCCCCTTTTCCCCCTTAGCATAAAGCAGTAGAGAATATGGCTTAGTTAGGAAATCATCATAACCCTTGAGGCATGGACTCGTGGTGAATGCAAAAGTCCTAGTTCTAAATGTACAGCATCTGCAACCCCCTGCAGGACTCACCTCTCTCAGCAACAGAATGAAGGAGGCAAAGTAGAAGACATAGACCATCCCCACCAGCCAATGCAGAAACATGGTAGTACCCGGAGCAGACTGAAAGCTCAGTTCTCGATCTTTCAAAGTAGCATCAAACATTTCCTGAATCAAAAGAGAACGGGTGAGAGAGATCTGTACCACCTACATTTTCCAAATTAACATATCCATCTTTTAAGAAGTGAATAAATAACTATGCAACATGAGGTACAATGTTCTAGGACTATGGTCGTCTTAATACCACATTTCACAATGTCACAGAACTAGGTATAGGTAAGATTGGCAACTACTTCAAAGAAGTATATATGACTTTCAAATATAAAGAATGCTAAACCAATTGATGAGTAAGTGCTTTGCTAATATTGATTCTGTAAAAGAATCATTTTTTATTAATGCAAGTCCTTCTATTCTTGGTTACAGGTCTGCATTCATGAGACATATGGGAGGTGGGCGTGGCGGGGGGGGTGCATAAGTGTTATCTCAGAACTAAAGGCAGCTTTTCTACATACAAAATACTTTTTGAAAAATCAAAAACTGATTACCACTAATAGCCATTAAAGAGTATAATCAAGTGCCAGGTGCAGTGGCTCATGCTTGTAATCCCAGCATTTTGGGATGCCAAGGTGGGAGGATTACTTGAGCCCAGGCATTCAAGAACAGCCTCAGAAACTTAATGAGACCTCGTTTTTACAAAAAATAAAAAAAATTAGCCAGGCATGGTGGTGTGCATCTGTATTCCCAGCTACTTGGGAGACTGATCGCCTGAGCCCAGGAAAGCTGCAGTGAGCCATGATTGTGCCACTGCACTCCAGACTGGGCAACAGTGAGAACCCAACAACAAAAAAATTATAATCAAGACTAAGCATCTCAGTCAAAACAAACTATGAAGATAGTCTCCTTATCAAATTACTCTTTTTATGAATATAATGTTTTGACATTGATCTACAAAATTTAGGAGAACAGAATGAGCGATAAAATTCTCCACTGGTTATTAGAAAGGTTCCAGTCAAAATACTCCAACAGCAAAAACTGCAGGCCAAGCACAGTGACTCATGCTTGTAATCCCAGTACTTTGGGAGACTGAGGCAGGAGGACTGCTTGAGCCCAAGAGTTTAAGATCAGCCTAGGCAACATAGTGAGACCTCGTTTCTATAAAAAATAAAAAACTTAGCTGGGCTCGGTGGCTCAGCCTGTAATCCTGCGCTTTGGGAGGCCGAAGTGAGTGGACTGCCTGAGCCCGTGGGTTCAAGACCCGCCTGGGCAACTTGGCGAGACCTCATCTCTACAATAAATCAAAAAATTAGCCAGGCGTGGTAGCGCGCGCCTGTAGTTCCAGCTACTTGGAAGGCTGAGGTGGAAGGATCGCCAGAGGCCAGCAGGTCAAGGCTGCAGTAGCCGGGAGCAGCCACTGCACTCCAGTCTGGGCGACAGAGTGAGATTCCGACTCAAAAAAAAAAAAAAAAAAAATTACCCGGGTGTGGTAGCGCGCGCCTGTACTTCCAGCTACCTGGAAGGCTGAGGCGGAAGGATCGCTGGAGCCCAGCAGGTTGAAGCTGCGGTGGCCAGGAGCGGCCACTGCATTCCAGTCTGGGCGACAGAGTGAGACTCCAACTCAAAAAAACAAAAACAAAACAAAACAAAAAAACACAAATGACATAATACTGTGCATGTTGTTCTGCATCTTGCTTTTTTCATTCAGCATGATTTTCAGATTTATTCATGTTAATATTTGCGCTCATTCACATTAACTACTTTCCAATATTTCATATCACACCTTTTTTTTTTGAGACAGGGTCTCATTCTGTCATCCAGGCTGGAGTGCAGTGGTGCAATCATAGCTCACTGCAGCCTCAATCTCCTGGACTCAAGTGATCCTCCCATATTAGCCTCCTGAGTAGCTGGGACTATAGATGTGTGCCACCACACCCAGCTAATTCTTTGATTTTTTTTTTTTAGAAACAAGGTCTCACTATGTTGCCCAGGCTGTTCTTGAATTCCTGGGTTCAAACAATCCTCCTACCTTGGCCTCCCAAAATGCTGGGATTATAGGCATGAGCTACCACTCCCAACCTGCATTGCTGAACATTTTGTATTAACTCTTTCACTGATTTCTATTATCCTATTTTTTTTTTTAATTGGAGTCTCACTCTGTCGCCCAGGCTGGAGTGCAGTGGCATACTCATGACCACCCCAATGTCGACCTGCTGGGTTCCAGCAATCCTTCCACCTCAGCCTTCCAAGTAGTCGGAACTATAGACACTGCTACCATGCTTGGCTAATTTTATTTTATTGTAGAGATGAGGTCGCGCCCAGGCTGGTCTCCAACCCGCGGGCTCAAGCAATCCTCTTGCCTCAGCCTCCCAAAGTGCTGGGATTCCAGGCTTGAGCCACCATGCCCCACCAGTGATTTCTATTATTCTAAATTCTTCTGAACATTTAGATTGTTTCCCCACCTTTTTTTATTCAGAAAATGTTACACTGAAAGTAATTGTGTCTTTTTTTTTGGAGTCAGGGTCTCACTCACCCAGACCAGAGTGCAGTGGCACAATCAAGGCTCACCATAGCCTTGAACTCATGAGCTCAAGTGATCCTTCCATGATAGCCTCCCTAGTAGCTGGGACTACAGGCATGTGCCACCATGCCTGGCTACTTTTTTGATTTTTTGTAGACACAAGGTCTCATCATGTTGCCCAGGTTGGTCTTGAACTTCTGGTCTCAAGTAATCTTACCTTGGCCTCCCAAAGTGCTGGGATTATAGGCATGAGCCACCACACCCAGTCATTGTATATTGTTTATCCATAATATTCTACAATTTCACTTTGTGTGTCCAAGTGTGAATTTATATTTTATTTATTTTGTTTGGTATTTTGAGTACATTTTTTTTTTTGAGTTAAAGTCTCACTCTTTCACCCAGGCTGGAATGCAGTGGCACGCTCCTGGCCACCGTAGCCTCGACCTGCTGGACTAAGGCGATCCTTCCACCTCAGCCTTCCAAGTAACTGGAACCACTGGTATGTGCCACCATGCCCAGCTAATTTTTTTATTTATTGTAGAGATAAAGTTTTGCCACGTTGCCCAGGCTGATTTCAAACCCATGGGTTCAGGCAATTCTCATCTCAGCCTCCCAAAGTGCTGGGATTATAGGCGTGAGCCACCGCACCTGGTCATGAGTACATTTCTTTGAAGTTTTTATCTCTTTTCAATTCTGGAAAAATTTACCCACTCTCTATTCAAGTTATTGTTTTTCATTTTCTCCATTCTTTTTTCTGGAACTCCTATCAGCAAAATTTGGAGCTTCTCAGTTTAAATTCCCTGTCTTTTGCTGGTCTTTTGATATTTTGTCTCTTTGCCTCTCTGCTATATTCTGGGTAAAGTGTTCAATATTGTGTTACAATTCACTGATTCTTCTCCTATGCCAGGCTTATAGTTTATTCCACTGATAGAGTCTTTAAGTATCTCAATGATTATATTTTTGATTTCCTATTTTTTTTTTTTGAGTTGGAGTCTCACTCTGTCGCCCAGGCTGGAGTGCAGTGGCATGCTCACGGTCACCCCAGCATTGACCTGCTGGGCTCTGGTGATCTGTCCGCCTCAGCCTTCCAAGTAACTGGAACTACAGACGTGTGCTACCATGCTTGGCTAATTTTTTTGATTTATTGTAGAAATGAGGTCTTGCCAAGTTGCCTGGGCTGGTCTCAAACTTGCGGGCTCAGGCAATCCACTCTCCTCGGCCTCCCAAAGTGCTGGGATTACAGGCTGAGCCACTGAGCCCGGTCCCTATTTTCAAATGTGTTCTTTTTCATATCTATCTAAGCTTGCTTAAATTCTGCCTATGTGTTTTGCCGGAGTCCTGCTCCCGCAAAGTCCAGGGGTTCCCAAAGGTGGAGACGGCGTCGGCGTTTGAGGGAAAAAGAGAGAAGTGGGGGAAAGAGAGAGAGAGGTAGAGAAAGAGAGAGGCTGGACTCCTGTCTAGTGCAGAAGTCTTTATTGAGAATTACAACGGGTCTTTTATCCCCTAATTTTGCACAGTCAGTCTCACATGTCTTTCACGTGAACACAAAGCCAGGTGCCTCAGGGCGTCCCCCACCCACCAGATGTTCTTTCAGGTATGAGGAAGAAAATCCCATAACAGATGTTAACCTTAATCCATGACTGCCTATCCTATAAACCCTTTTCATCCTATGCTAATTTATACTAATACCAAGTTAAACTATAACCTAAAAATCCTATAACAAATGCTAACCTTAATCCGTGACTGACCTATCTTATAAACCTTTTTCATCCTATGCTTATGCTAATACCAAGTTAAACGATTCTATAGAAACTTAAATACTTACTCTACAACCTAAAGTTGTAAAACAGTGTTTTATAATTTTCTCTTCTGTTATACATATATTATTTATTCACTATCTTATTGAGAATCTTAAGTATTTATTTTAAAGAATTTTCAGACTTTTAATATCTTCCAGTGTAAATTTGTCTTCCAAGTGTCAATTTTTTGGCTAATTTTTGTAGAGTTAGGTACTTTTCAAGTATTTCATAATGTTGGATCTGAGACTCACTTTGAGGGGAGATTCTCTCTTTTCCTTCTTCCCTTCCTCTCTTGTTACTTTCTGTCTGAGCTTCTCTTTGTCTAGCAGTTTTGGGATGGCCTCTATCCTTCTTCCTGGTTGCCCCCAGCTCCAAACTGGGTCTTATACTGGCAGTTTAGGATTGTATCCATTAGTGATATTGAAACGAATGCAGACCCAGTTGAGGATCCTGTGACACCATGTTTCAATTCCTTGTCATGAAGTCTGTGCTCTCTTGCCTCCCTTGACCTGTTCTGTATGAGCTATTATCACAGACAGTAGTAGACAGATTTTTAGTTTCTCTTCAATGAAAAGAGACCCTGCTCCCAGACCCTCATTTCTAGTGACCTTGTTTCTAGTTCCTGCTGCAGGTGGAGAACTTTTAGTTTCTGTTAACCAGGAGCTGAATTCATAGCTGTCTTGACCTGCTTAAATCTGCCTGTTGGGAGCTGGCCATGGAGGCCCACTGAGCATTAGGCCTCCATAAACTGCGGTTTTGGCTTTCACACGGCTTACAGTTCAAACTCGGGTCACATCTAAGAGCCTTAGTACTGGTCACAGGCTTCTGGGTTGTGATTTTAGGATTTATTGAAGTTGAGTAAGGTGTAAATTGTAGAATATAGTTTTAGAAATATAAGTTTAGACAGCCATTTTGTTGAAAGAATGCGGCTAGGTTACTTGCAGGTAGCCCACTGTGAACTTTGGACTGGGCC
>CAUYQG010138576.1:0-63029 GCA_963574415.1 Tarsius wallacei | reverse complement strand
AGCAGGGGCCAGGGCCGAGAGGAAACGGGGCGGCCGGGCAAATGGGGCGACTTGGGGCGGAGGAGCTGGAGAAAACAGACTCCTGGGCAGGCCACGGGGTCGCTGGCGGGGACGCAAGTAGCCAGGGAGTGCAGCTTGGGTATCGAGGGTCTCTGGGCGCGGGGCCCAAACTCCGGCGCTGCGTTCCGGTCAGCGCGTCCGGCGCGCTCCCTCCCGGGCCCGCTGAGTCGCCCGCGGGTGGGGAGGAAGGGGGCCGACCCCGCGGTGTGGGGGCCGCGAGCGAGGGCGCGCGGGGACCGGCCGGGTGGGGGTCACTGACCTGCCCGTTCTTGCAAAGATCCGCCCACATGCTGGTGCCGTCGCCGCCACGCATGAGGATGTGGTAGGTGAAGAAGTAGATGCCGCGCACCTGGCAGCTGAACTTGCCCGTGGTGGGGTCGTAGTGGTTGCCGAGGTTGGTGACCACGTCGTCGAACTTGAGCACCTCGTAGCCTTCGTGGGGGCTCTTGAGACCCACGTAGAAAGCGATCTTGGGGCCGCTGAAGGCGGCGCTCAGCGCGCTGGTCACTTCGCCCTCGGAGTCGCCTCCGCCCCCGGCGCCGCCGCCCACCACCCCGACGCCGCCGGCCGCGCCCGCCGTCAGTTGCAGCCCCGGCAGCCCCGGCCGCCCCGAGTCGCCCTTCTCCCCCGGGGGGCCCCTGGGTCCCGGCGGGCCCGGCTCTCCGGGGGGGCCCCGCGGCCCCGGCTTGCCGGGTCGTCCCGGGTCGCCCTTGGGTCCCTGGATGAAGGGAGGCGGAGGGTTGGCGCTGAGGTCCTGCATGACTTCCAGGGCGGCCGTGCTGGGTCCGGGCGGCGGCGCCTTGGCTCCCGCCGGTCCCCCGCCGGGCGCGGCGCTGTACGGGTCGCAGATCATGCGGCAGGTGCCCATCATCTCGTAGTGCGCCGCGCCGGGGGGCGCCGCCTGCAGCAGCAGCGGCACGGCGATGAGCAGCCCGAGCGCCATGGCCAGGAGTACGCCGACGGCCGCAAGGCAGGCGCGCCGCCGCCGCTGCCACAGCCGGGAGGCGACCGCCACCAGCTCCTCCTTGCCGCCCGGGGAGGTAATGGTGGGGCGGCGCGGGCGGCCCCGCTCCCCGCGCTCGGGGGCCGGCTCCGCGGGTCCCGGCCGCACCCCCGACGTGGCGACCCCCCGCCCAGGACACCCAACTACTTCAGCGAGAGGCGCCGGTGCCCGAGCGCCCGTGCCCGCCGCGCTGGGGCTGTTCCGGAGAGCCGCGGAGCCCGGCGCGCATGGCGGGGGCGCACAGGACGAGCCCGGCGCCCGCGGGTCCGGCGGCGGCGGGGGGCGCGGGGTCCGCTCGGGGCGTCCGGCGCGGCCTCCGCGGCGGGGCCTCCGGCGCGGCCGGCTCGGCGGGGCTCCGCGGCCAGCGCGCGGTGAGGGCGCCCGGCTCCGCGGCGCGCTCTGCTCTGCTCTCTCGCCGCTCGCAGGCTCCGCGCGGAGGGGGGACCCAGCTACCCTGACGTAAGGAGTCCGGGGCTGAGCGGCGGAGGCGGCGAGGCAGCGCGCGCTGCCATCACTCGGGAGACGGCGCCCTCATGTCATCAGTCGCCCGTCCTCCTATCGGGCGGCGTCCTCGGCAGAGGCGGCGAAGGCGCGGTCCCCTCTGGCGGCGCCCGGGAGCCACAAGTGGGCGCCGCGGGCACGGCCCCCAGCCCGGGCCGCGCAGACACACCCACTCGCGGCCACACTCACGCGCCTCCCACGGACCGGCACACCCACGCCGCGCGCGCAGTCGCGGGCGCGCACAGGCACCGCCACACCGCCAAGAAGGCCGCTGGAGCTCTGGGGCCAGCGAGGCGCTTCGGGGTCCCCTGATCCGTGTCCCTGCCTGCACAGAGGGCCAGACCTCGACCCACCAAGTCCAGAAGAATCTCAGTCCTGTGAGGCTGCAGGGAAGGACTCTCTCAAAGTCCTCCTGAGTTATTTCTTCAGAAGTGAGTAACTCGCTTCTGGGAGGGCTTCACACACTAGACTGAGGACTCCAAACTGTTAGGTAGACTCTAGCAGAACGCCCCACCAACTCTCACATACAAGAATCAATTCACTCCGGACCTTTTCTTCCACCAGAAAATGTCTGGCCCTTGTTCTCTGTATAAAGTTGATGGAGAGATGCAAATGCTTGACACCAGAACTCGTGCTGTAATTTTAATGCACTCAGCTCCCGCCAAGACCCACCACTACTGGGCAGATGCATGGGCTCATTCCCTTAGACTCACCCAGCTCTCTCCTCCTGAGGTGAGCTTAGTTGTTTTAAGAAATAGTCCAATGCCATTCTGAGCCAAGGTCTCGAATAAACTGTGGCTCCAGATGAGAGCAGAACAGTCCATCTCCAGTGTAGTTTGTGAGGAGAAGTGGAGACGGGAGGTTCTCCCCTGTTGGGAGGAGAGTTCCGGACCAGAAGTCAAGAGCCACAGCTTCTGCTCTTGCCCAGAGTGGCTGTGTGACTTTAGCAGGTAGATCCCTGCTGAGACTCAGTTTCCCTGAAAGGCCAGCTGCCACTCCAGCGCACCTCCTGACATGGGGCGCACACCCGGCCCAGCCCGGGAGGAGAGTCAGAGAGCTGGTATTGGTGTTCGGTGGTGCATCGGCATCTTTGGAACCACAGTGCACACTCCCGAAGCTATTGCTTTGAAGAGAACACTCATTTTTCAGGCATTGTGTTCTTGCAGGTTAGTTAAAAATCTATTTTTGTCCCTCTGGTCACTCATAGTCATTTCGCCACTCCACCTCATGTTGCTCCAGCCTTTCTCTTCATCAGTGTATTTCCCAGGGCCTGGAAGAAGGCCTGATACTTGACAGGACTTCCGTGCATATTTGTGGGAAGAATGACAGTGCCTAGCCCAAAGCCAGCTTTACCCAGGAGAGGAGGAGAAGGACCTCATGTTTCCTGGGCAGCCACCACCCATCAGGCACTGTGCACATGGTCCTTTATTTATTTCTCACAGCAGCCCTGGGGATTAGTGATCCTTCTCCCATCACGGTCATGAGAAAACAAAGGCTCTGAAAGTGTTCAGTGCCTGCCCAGTTTCTCCACCCACATGACAGAGCTGGAATCCTTGCACCCAGATCAGGGGCTCTCAGAACCTTGCAATGAACACAGCCTCAACAGCTAGCTCTTGGCCACGTTCTTCACTGGTTTCTGAGATCTTGGGGTCCTTTCTCTCCCTGCCTCACAGCCACCCTTAGCACAGGCGATTTCAGGAGCCACACTGCCTGCTTTCAGTTCTGGCTCTGTAACTTCCTGTCTGTGTGACCTTGGGCAAAACAGCTTCACCTCTCTGAGCCTCAGTCTCCATGTGTGTAGAATGAGAGAGAAAAGTATCCACCTCAGAGTTACTGGGACGATTAAATGAGATAGTTAATGCAGAGGCTTTAGAACAATGGCTAGCTTAGTAGAAGGTTAGCTATTTTGATTAACCTTGATGCTTTAGACCTCCACCGCCATGCCTATGACCACTAAGGTAAGACACGTGAGCAGTAAGCAGTGGGTAGGAGTTCTGATTTAAAACAACAGAGCGATCCAAAGGTCATTCACATGCTCTGTCCTCCTCCAAAGCACAGAAGGGGGGTTGCCCCGTTTCTCCCACGTTCCCCTAGACCTCCCTGCTCTAACTTGCTGTCCTCTATCAAGGCAGCCCAGAGTGTTCCCAGTCACCAGTTCCACCTGATCAAACATTTTCCAGGCAGACGCTCGCTCAGTGTGAACTCCCCAATCCTGCTGACCACTGTCCCAAAGTCCTGGTGTTTTTGCCGCTGCAGGATCCAGACAGAGGAAAAGCAAGGAGGAGCAGATGTTTGGGGCCCAGGCTTTTGCGTTCACAGACCACAGGTGAAGCCACCTTTCCTGGGGATCAGCATTCCTGGGAGCACCCTTGGCCTTGCAGGAAGGCCAACCTCCCAGGAAGGCCAGCCCTCCCCCAGGTGGCAGGGACAGCAGCAGCTAGGGCAGACAGAGTGCAGACGACGGCAGGACCCATGAGGTCCCCTCCCTGTGCCCTCCCCCTCCCCCTCACTGTGCAGAGCCAGACAGAGTGACCTGCTGGAGTGTTTGGCACACCTCTCATCTGCCTGGCTTCTGCTTCTCCTGAGTGACCTGCATCATCGGTGACTGTCTTCTCATCAATATTAATTATGATCTGTGTTCGCAGATTGCCTCCCACTTAGACCAGGGTTTTACATTTCAAGGCCCAGTCAAGGTGCCAATCTGCCCCGACTTGCCTTTAGTAATTCAGCAGGCATTCTTTCCACCGACATCCTACCAGCCTACTATGTGCCAGTCAGCGCCCTCCTCCTTCTGCCCTCACAAAGCCCTGTGTTCTGTGACACAGAGCTTGGCATTTGCTCACATGCCATCGTGTCTGGTGCCCCTAGCGGCCCCACCAGCAGTGAGCCCCGCATTTCATCCACCTGCACCACCGTGTCTTCATCCGGGAATGCCTGCCTGCTGCTCATCTGGATTTGTCCCCCATCATCCCTCGTCCCAGCTCACTTCCTGGTCTGAAGTCTTCCCTGACCCTTCCCCAGGCAGAGCTGACAATCCCTGACCGTGTGCCCTTGGGAGTACATTGGATGTACAGACCCCTGCCATCATATGGCATATGATCAAGCACTTGTTTATTTGCTAACCTTTCCCTCCAGGAATCGTGTCATTTATTCATTCATGCGTTATGTCATTCATTTGTTCTTGACCCCTGCTGTATGGCAGGCACCATGCCATGTGATGAGTGTGCAGGGGTGCACAGCAGAGTTCTGGTTCCTTCCACTCTAGCTGTCCCCTTGACTCTCCCATCTCTTTCTATCCACAGCACATGAGCTTGCATCTAAACAGCTGCTCTTGGGCGTGGTTGTTCATTAACAAGCTTTCTCCAGGTCAGACCCATGCCCCCACTAGACTGCAAGCTCTTGAATGCACTGGCCAATCTCCTGACTCTATTTCCAAGGGGAAGGGCACAGGAGATGAGTCAGGAAGGTAGGCAGGAGCAGGTCACACAAAGCCTTGGGTTCATGGTGAAAGGTGTGGATTTTATCCTGAGTGCCATTGAGAACTGTAGTGTGCCATCTGTGTTTCACAAAGCTCGCCCTGGCTGCTGTAGGGTAAACAGATGTGGGGAAGAGGTGGAAATGAAGACATCCATTTGGGGGCTATTACATGATCCAGGCAAGAGGTAATGTTGGCTTGGTCTGGGATAGAAGAAGAGAACTGAGTTATTTCCAGGTATATTTGGAACATAGAGTCCGTGGGTCTTGCTGCTGGATTCAAGATGGAGGTTAAGGTAGGAGAAGGAGAAGGAGATATCAAGATATCTAAGATTTGGATTAAATAACAAGGTGACAACATGAGAAGGGGGGAGATGTTTGGGAAAAAGCAAACTGTGGTGGAAGCTGGGAGGCGGAAAGAACTGTGAGCTAAATTTGGAAAATGTTAACTTTGAGTGGAAAATCTGAATGACGACATCATGCAGGTGGACAAGAGTCTAGCACTCAGCGGTGAGGTAAAATCAACAATATACACAAGGGAGTTTTCGTGGAGGGTTGGGGGAAGGAGGGGGAGGGAGAACGGGCTCATAGGGGCAACTCCCCACTCCTTCCAGCCACCTAGAAGACGAGCAGAGGAGGAGAAAGGAAAAGCAGCAGCCAGAGTAAACAAGAAATCAAGAGAATGGCTTACAGAGGGGAGGATTTCAAGAGGGAGCATATGACTGGTTATTTGGAAAAGCGCTCACAGGTAGCATGAGATGGGGAGAAAGATATCCACTGGGTGTAGCAAGATAGAAGTTACTGGGGACTATGGCAGAGATAAGGCTGTGTTCACAAAAGCGTTTATCCCCCTGGGCAGGGGCCAGCTATATTTCTCAGCCTCCCTTCAGATGGGTGATGACATGTGACTGAACTTTGGCTAATAGAATGTGAGGTGATGGGTGAAAGACGTTTTAAGCCTGGACCCTAAAACTTCCCATGCAATTTTCCAAGCCCTCTCTTTCTTTATCTGACAGCTAGACACAGAGAACCCTCAGGCTCCAGGGATACAGAGGAACTTGATGGATGGGGCCTGGGTCTCTGAATGACTGTGTGGAACAGAATCCCCTCTCCCCACTTGCCCACTCCAATCCATACTGAAATCACGACCTGAGTGAGACATAAATCTGAGCTGTGTTATACTACTGAAATTTGGGGACTATTGGCTAACAGCAGTTGCAGAGACCTTAACAAGATCCTTTTCAGTTGAGTGGTGGGAGAAAAAGGTAGACTGCAGCAGACTGAAGAATGGATGCGAGATGAGGATACAGAGTTCATACTTGTAAACAACTCCTGAGAGTCTTGAGTAAGAAAGGGACAGAGAAACAGAGCAATAGCCAAAGGCTGCTGTGAGATCAAGGAGGTGTCGGAAAAGATAGGAGAAACCCAAGCATGTTTCATTGCTAGTGAAAATGACACAGTGTGGAGGGGAAATCAACAATGAAGAAGAGAGCTGGGAGAGTCCAATGCATGATGTTCTTAGCAACTCACTCATCACAAAAGTTCAAGAAAAGGTTGATATCTTTAGCAATCAAAAGAATAGTTGATATTTATTGAGCCCTAACTGTGTGTCAGGCACTAAGCCAAGGGTTTGGGGTATATTAATTCTTTTAATGCTCACGGCACTATGAGATATGTGCCCTTGTTTCACAGATGAGGAAACTGAGATAAATCTGTATATTTACAAATGTTACTTGCACATAATCATCCCACATCGTGCTGGGATCCTGGACACATGTCTCTCTAGACCTGGAGCCCTCAGCCACCAAGTCGATCTGGCTGATGGCTTCAGGTGTGAGTTACTCCTTTTTCTCCACCAAACTGTAAACCTGATGCTAAACCTTTGGCAGGCAACCTGCTCTCTGGGACTAGGTTTCCCATATAGTGGAGTAGATCCCTCACTGTAATCTACTGAAAGTCTGCCCTGGACCCAAATGTTTGTAGAAAAAAATGTAAAAAAAAAAGTTTTTAAATAGAAAAAACATTACGAGAGTTTATTGTGCATCTACTCTATGCAGAATGCTGTGCTGGGGTCAGGTGGGCTGGGGGGGCATGGAGATGATGTCCTTGCCAAAAATCTTACAGTCTAGATGGAGGGACAAGACCAATACATAGAAAGCATCTAAGCTGCCATGAAAGGAATCTGTTTCTGCAGTGGAGACAAACAGATACACACAGGGAAAGGTTGCTAAAAACAAGTCATTGTGGCTGCAGCACACAAGGAAGCCCCATCCCAGCAGGAAGAGACAGAGCAGAACCTTCAAGGACAGGTGAGTCTTGAACCTGCGAAAGATCTGGGTGGATAGCACAGGTGGAGCCATCCAGGTGGAGTCTGGGGCACAGCAAGGAAATTGGTCTGTGCAGAGCCAAGGGTTTGTTTGCACAGGGCTGCATGCACCACCTTTCCCAGCAAGCCTCCTCCCATGACCCTGCCCCCTCACAAGTATTCATTACTTTATCCTCCAGCTCCACTCTCTTTCTGCATCATTTGGCCATTTTGGAGAAACTGTAGTAAGCCTTGCCCTGTGTCTCTTTGTATTCTGGCCCCCAGCACCTCAGTCTTTCACATGTCTATTGAGTGACTGCCCCGAAAGAAAGATAAGGAAAATCATGTTGTCTGCTCTGTGCTGCGCACTGGGTTAGGTGTTTTGTGGGTTGTGGGTGCTATAGTCTCTCCCAGTCTTTTCAGACAAGAACAGTAACTAGTGCCCCATAGCCGAGGGCCAGAGGGCAGACAAGCTCAGCACACAGGAACCTACTGTTCTGAGAGCCTGGGCCACAGTGACCCATCGGCTCATTTCCATTTCCAGCTCAAGCTTCTGAGATGCTCACAGCTGTAGAGGGTGGAGAAAAAATGAAGATATTCAGACATCCCTGCTCCATGGCCAGTGAGAAAGCGCCTGCCAGGCCCATTAACCCAGAAGCAGCAGCAACACGTTTGAGTCAAGAGGGTCAGTCAGTCCCAGAAAGCCCTAGCCCGGCCCTTTTGAGACAGTCGCTGCAGCCCTAATTATCTCTCTTCTGAGGAGCTGGCCCTGGCTGGGTCTTCACAGAGCTGTGCATTTGTTACTATTCCTGGGTGTGCTTCCTCCAGGGTCCAAGCCCCCAGCAAAACCCCCAAATGCAAAAACCCACGATGAGAATGATTGAAGCTGGTCCTACCGCACTGAGCCCAGCTTATCCCATTCTAGGCTGGCCAGAGAACCCCCTATCCAAGTCACACTGCTCTCTTTGCCTTCCTCAGTCCTCTAGCAGGGAAGGTGGTACAGCCTCATTATTCACCACGCAGCAAAGTACTTATCGAGTGCCGACTATGGGCAAGATATCTGGCTGGAAACAGAACACTCTGCCTCTCAGTAGCTGAGACACATGTGCAAGGTGCATTTTCAACCATTTCCTTTGCCTTTCTGATAACATCCACCAGGATGGGCCTTATGTCCCCAAACCCCCTATGCTCCAGGGCCGGAGTGACACATATGACAAGTGGCAATCTTTAGATGGCTCTTGCAACATCTTGTTTTCCCTGAGTGGCTTTTCTCTTTGTAAGTGTATACGTTTACCAGGCAAGACCCCATCATTTGGTGTCCTCATCGCCACAGGACAGGCCCTGGGACAGGACACCCAACATGCATGTGTGCGATGAAGCCGAAAGGAGACAGGAAAACCTAGTGTTGGGTGTATTTTTCCTTGGGAAGCACAAGACACCAATAGCTCCAGAGGCTCCCGGAGCGGTGTGGCTATTTGTTTTTTTCTTAGCAGCCTTGTTGATAGAGCACGTTTCCTGTTTAAAAAAAAAAGAAAAAAGCAAGTTTCCTCTGGGTGCAATGGTTCACACTGGTTATCCCAGCACTTTGGAAGGTTGAGGTGGGAGGATTACTTAAGCTCAAAAGCTCAAGACCAGCCTGGACAGCATAGTGAGACCGCATCTCTACAAAAAAACAAAATATTAGCCGTATGTGGTGGTGGCACCTGTAGTCTCAGCTACTCAGGTGACTGAGGCAGGGGGATTGCCTGAACCCAGGAGTTTAAGGTGGAGCCATGATTGTGCCACTGCACTCAGTCTGGGTGAAAGATTGAGACTCTGACTTAAAAAAAAAGAAAAAGAATTTCCATGTTGTGACGACACACCTAAGGATTACTGAGGGAAGCAAGCTTTTGATTCCAAAGCTCACCTGAGACCAAATGGATTTCCCCTAGAGGGAGACTTGGTCCTCTGTTCTTACAGATGCAGAACTTGTCATGGAGTAGGGCTCATCCTCCCACGGCAATCTGATTAACTGGGCAGCTACCCCGTGCTAGATACTGAAGACCCTTCCTGGCCCTGAAGACACAGACAAGGCAGGGAGTTCACAAAGCATAGCTCCACAGTGCTGCTGGGACCTCAGTCATCTCCTGTGCACACTCCTGGAAGACATGGATAGGCCATCATCCTCACCAGTCACCACCCTCTGGGACAGTGTCTCTTTGGTGGGAGTGGGAAGAGTAAATGATAAGCCCCATCTACACCATGCAAAAACGCTTCCTAATTCTCTCACAGCTCAGCCACACCAGCGTCTGTCTTCCTGAGCATTGAAGTCCAGTCCTTCCCCTGAGCACCTAGCAGGCTTGCCGCTGTCCGTGGTGCTAATGGCCGTGGCTGCCGGACTTCCCTTGGCAGGAAGGAATCAGGTTTCGGAAATCCAAGAATTAGCTCATGTTCCAGGCTTTGATGTGAGGCCATAGCTCTGTGTGGAAATGTCAGACACTCCATAGATGTCCCCTACTATTCCCTGCTCATGCCTACACCAGAGACACTCCCTGGCTGGGCCAGAGGCTGGGTCGCTGAAGGGAACTGTTCTTGCCTCTCTGACTCCCTATTTCCTGCCACTTGGCTACTCAATCTGAGCACCCTCCTCCCCACACACACACCCACGTGCGTGCACACACACTTCCCATGAAACACAGTTGTAATGAAACAACCTCTAGTCCCTTCCAGCAGTCTGTTTTCCTCTCGGTCAGGAGACAGAAATCAAGCACAAGGATAGAAATGCCGCTTTGACAACATCCAAGGGACTTCCCCTAAACTCTAATCAGATGTTGCAAGTGCTTGTTTTGTAAAGTACTTGGGAGGAGCACATGATCCTGGCAGATTCATTTAGGGAAGGCCCCATAGCTCTGTGAGAAGACAGCCACCCGGTGGGTGTAACTTTGGAGACATCAGGAGCCAGAAAAATCATCCAGCCCCCGCCACCCAACCAAAGGATCTGGACTCCATTGGAGTTACTCTTGGGGACAAGGCAGGAATTACCAAAGGGTTTTCTATCCTGAAAGAAAAAAAAATTAGTATTCCTGGGTCAAATTGGTTTTAAAAGCTCCGAACCAAAAAACTTGTTTGTTTCACTGATAAGCTTCTCTGAACCCTTACCACACCAACAGTCATTGTGTTGTTTTTCCCAGACATATTTGACCAGATTTCATATATGAGTAGAGCATGGATTCTAGAACGTTCTTGTCTGAGTTCCAACTTTGTCTCTGCCATTGACTATCTGGGTTGCCTTGTGCAAGTTCCTTAATCTCTCTGTGCCACTGTATCTTCATCTGTGAAGTGGAAATACCAGTAGCACCTGCCTCATAGAGTTGCTATGAAGGTTGGTGAGTCAATACACAAAAGAGTTCTCAGAAGAGTGTCTGGCACGTAGCAAACCCTGGAAAGCTATTGTCTAATATCATCAGCAGGACACTAATATTTGTGAAATCCATTCTGGGAAATTCTGGGTTCGGGCACTGTCTCCGGAAGGGTCCCACAAATGCATTTCTGGAGCATGCTTTGAGATGAAGGATGCTTTTAAGAGGCATGTGCCTTTCAAAATGAAGGCAAGGTTTTAACATCACCAAAGGACATGCACCCCCCACCCCCCATTGCCCTCTCTCTTGCAAACTCAAACCCTGTCAAGGCTTTACAGTCCCTTCCCCTCTCAGTACTCCGTTTTCCCCTCTGTCAGGGGGGTTTAATCACTGGAGCCTTGCTTAATCCAGGGAGTGGGGGATGGGTGGGGGGGAGTAAGACTCTCCCTAGACAGTCCCTGGATGCAGGGAAGGCACAGAGGCATTCTCTTTCTCCTAGGCCATGGCCCCAGGAGGTCTTGGTCAGCTCCAGTTGCCCAGCCACTCAGACAATCCCCAAGTCCTCAGTGGAGGTGCTTCCCCTGCTCTCCGCCTCCTTGCTGTGAAAACAAAAATGGAGTTAGAACTCTAGGCTGTGGGTTCAGTGGCCCTCCCAGGAAAGGAAGAGTTCCCAAGAGATCAGAGTAGTCCACTCACAAGGACCCGAGACAAGAAAGATGGGACCAGTGGGAGAATTTAGGTAAAACAGCATCTCAAAGGGAGTTGGTCCTCATGGTTTCTCCCACCATGCCCCCATCCGTCTCCAAGCTCTCAGCTCCATTCTATCTTACCCAGGGCTTACACATCTTCCCCATCCTCCAGATGTGACAGTTGAGTGCCACTATCTGCCTGAAACCCTCTTAAAATGCAAACGTCCTGGCGGGGTGGGGGTGGGGGTGGGAACAACCTATTCAGCCACTAACACCTTAGTCTGAATTAGTGTGATGAAGGCTTTCTGAATGACAGCAGAGGCTCAGGGCAGCCTGGGAGCTGAGTGTCAGAGACTGGTAAAGACAGTCCGGAGGAACACGGTACATGAAGCAGAAAGAGGCTGGGTCTTGGCACCAGGGCTGAGTTCAGTTTCTGGACTCATTGCCAGGTGACACTGTCTCTGAGTCTGGGCTTTCCCACACATCAAATTGGTATAATAGTACGTCTTTACAGGGTGCTGATGGCGAGCAAATGAAATAATGTATTCAGAGTGCCTGGCACATGCTGGGCACAGTGGCTCACACCCATAGTCCCGGTTACTTGCTAAGGCAGGAGAATCACTTGAGCCCAGAAGTTCTGGGCTGCAGTGCACTACACCAATCAGGTGTCTGCATAAGTTCAGCATCAACATGGTGACTTCCCAGGGGCAGGGGACTGCCAGGTTGTCTAAGGGAAGGTGGAACTGGCCCAGGTCAGAAATGGAGAAGGTCAAAACTCTCATGTTGATAAGTAGTGGGCTCACATCTGTGAAATGTCACTGCACTCCAGCCTGGCCTACGTAGCAAGACCCCATCTCTTTAAATTAATTAAAGAAAAAAATGTGTATGGCATGTAATGGGCACTTGGGCATTTTCCATTCCACCTCCCCTTTCTTCTCATGATGAGAGCAGCAACATGAAGGTGGAAATGGGAGAGGTGGGGGAATGAGGCTGATGCCCAAATCAGGCTGTCATACTGGGAGATTTATTCTCATCAGGGCTGGCCTGGTGCTTTCAGAGGGAGGGAGGAAGCTATAGCGGGTACGGGAGACCTCTCCAGCTGCTGTGCCCGAAAGCTCCCCACCTCCAGGCCTGATGGCAGGCCTCTGGGGGTAGGCGGGCCCCTAGGCAGTCAGCCTCTCCCCCTGCCCCTTCTCACTCTCCCCTGAAGACGCTCTGCTCTCAGGCTGCCAGTCAGCAAAACCACTCTACATGCAGGAGGGCAAGCCAGTTGGCTGAGCTCAGCCCGGGTTGACACAAACACGGGAAGGGTCCGCAGGAAACACAGGGCGTCGTGGCCTCTGTCCCTGAGAGGAGCAGTGAGGGAGCTGCAGGACTGGGCTTCGGCATGACACCACAGACGTGTGAAGAATGCAAGCAGGACCGGAACTGGTGGCCATGGCCACCAGCACCACAACAAAGACAAACCAGCCACCAGAGCCAGAGGAGCTGGGAGTCTTTCCAGCTAACTGTGTCCTCCCTGGGACCCCGCTCCCCAAGCCCGTCTGAGTCCTAGAGTGAAAGAGAGAAAGGTGTGTCTGCCATGGGCCAAGGGCTTCTCTCCCGTCTGTGAACTTGGTCCACTGTCCGCTCCACATAGCAGCCACCACAGAGGAATGGTGAAGTCTGTCTTAAATCAGAGATTGTCCAGGGGCTTGGATGGGGAAGAAAGACATCTTTCTTATCACCAACATCAGGAAAGGAAGCAAGGAGTCACATGCAGCACCAGCAAAGCCTGTGACTTTGTCACCAAGAAGAATCAGAATCAGTTTCGTTGCCAAGTACAATAATTACAGATACATGGCATGCAGTCCTGTGACATGTAGACCCCCAAGAGTCTGGTTGATGGAATGCTTTAATTAAAAAGCACGTGATTGCCATGTCATACATCTGTGTTTTAAAATGTTTTGGTCATCATTTTTTAAATGGCTTCCTTTGTAACCTTACTTATTTTACTTTATGCATGTGAAAGAATCACTGAGGAGGGATCCTTGGCTTTACCAGGCTGTAAGAAGGGTTATTGACCAAAAAAAGGTGAAAAATGTGTGCCCTGGAGTCAGGAGTTTCTGATCCAGGCCTGCAGCATGCTATAAGACCTTAGGCACATAGCCTAACTCCTCTTTTTTTCAGTTGCCTCAGTTACAAGGTTGGGATTATCGTCCTTGTGACATATGATGGTCGGAGGGCTAGATGTGGCAAAAGTCTTAGCACACTGCCTGCCATACAGGCAGGAAAAGGGCCCATCATCCTGGTCCCTCCTCCCCTTCCCAGGCACAGGGAGCTTCCTCGGCCCCCCTGCATCAGATGGAATTCCACCAGAGAAACAGAGTCAGTGGGAGATACATATTAAGAGATGTACTGCAAGGGATTGGTTTGCACAATGGTGGGGGCTACCTAGGCAAGTCTGAGATCCATAGTGCAGGCTCTCAGGAGGGCAGGCTGGAATTCTCTGGCTGAAGCTTCAGTCCACAGGCGGAATTTCTTCCTCTCAAGAAAGTCTCTTCCAGCTTAGGCTGAAAACTCGTCTCTATAAAAAAAATTATCTGGGCTCTGCGGCACACGCCTGTAGACCCAGCTACTCGGGAGGCTGAGATGGAAGGATCACTGAGCCCGGGAGGTCGAGGCCATGGTGAGCCGTGATTGTACCACTGCACTCCAACATGGCTGACAGAGTGAGATCCTAAAGGAAGGAAGGAAGGAAGGAAGTTAGTTCTCAGCTCTGCTCTTAAAACCTTTCAACTGCTTAATTTATGTCACCCAGATTATTGAGGGTAATCCCCTTTATTTAAGATAGACTGATTATAGATATTAACTGCATTGCTAGGGTTTGAAAGTTCCCTTCAGAACTCACACTGAAACCTACCCTCAATGTAACAGTATTAAGAGATGAGACCCTTAAAAAGTGATAGAGTTATGAGGGTAGCATCCTCATACTCCATTCATAAAATTAATGGGTTAATGGAGTAATGGGTTATCAAGTTATCAAGAAAGTGGGTTAGTTATCACAAGAGTGGATCTGTTACAAAAGCCCCTTTTGGCTTTCTCTAGTGAGCCTCTTCTCCATGTGATGCCACTGCTGCCTCAGGACTTCATTTCCCACCAGCAAGAAGGCCCTCACCAGATGCAGCCCCTTGACCTTGGACTTCCCAGCCTCCAGAACTGTAAGAAATACATTTATTTTCTTTATAAATTATAAATTACCCAGTCTCAGGTATTCAGAGGTAGCAACAGAAAATGAACTAAGACACACATCTATAAGACAGCTTCACAGCAACTCCTAGATTATGGTTTGAATAACTGGGGATTAAAGTCTAGCCACGTTGACGCCTAAGACTGGACATCACACCTCCCAAGGACAAGACTCTAGAGAGTTTCATGTGAGGAGAGGGGAGAGAGGGAATAGAGGGGTAAATGTGGACCCCTCAACTAATTAACCAGTGTTCAGTGAGGTCTACCCAACTCTCATTTGGAGCCTTGCAGGGCCCTGCCCCCCTCACCTCTCTTGTTTGCCTTTGCAGTGTACCCAAAAGCACGTGGATACAGAGAACACCATGTCCACAAAAAATGTGGTGAGCTCTGAGGGCCTCAAGGTGGCATTTATAGGACACTCATTTGGAGGAAACACTTCTTCTGTTTTATAGAATGAGGTGTTTTCCCAATTCAAAAATATATTCTTAGAGGGGAATAAAAGAACACTCACTTGGGCCAGGCCTCACCTGGGATGTCAGGGAAAACAAAAGATGGCCAGTGCCTTTGAGGAGCTTACCTGGTGGGATGGCAGGCAGGTAGGAGGACAAAAGCCCCTCAGAAGTACACACCAGGTGCAGTGATCACCTGGAGAGCCGAGAGCCTCTTTCAGAGGAAATTTGGAGAGAGATCTGCTGGGCTGGTTTGGCCCACTTGGGTCCAGAATCTTGATCTGAATTGCCAGGTAGGCTTTGTCCTATCAGAGTCCCCTTGTCTGGGCACTTTATGAAGAAATAAAATGTGTTGTAAGCATCGCTGACCTTCCTCCTCTGCTGAGAAACCTGGACGAGCTCCAGACAGGCTGCATTTCTGCCTCAGCCTTAGTGTCTGTGGTTGCTCTGTGAACTGCAGACCTGGGGGCACCGCAGGCCCCGTCTCTCTGCCTGAGACAGTGCCTACTGACTTCTGACTGCCGCCCCCGTAGACCAGCATTCTATGCACAAGCGAAACTCCCTGGTTGGGTTTCACACCGGAAAGAAGCTCCATGTTGGGCAGCCCTTGACACTTCCTTGCAGGGTGCCCCCTGGTGGCCGAGGGTGGTTATGACCGTCGAATCCTCTTGCCCAGAAGCATCTAGGTTAGGCCCCGGGCAGCAGGAGGGTTCCGCCCTGTCTGGACCAGCCAGGGAGTTCTGGGAGAAAAGGGGCCTTCTGATCTGGGTTTTATGAACCAGACGGTAAAGAGAGGAAGGGATTTCCAGGCCTCCGAAAACCACATGCAAAGACATGGGGTATTAAGGATAGGGCCTCTTGAGCCCCACAGGCTGGTAAAATATGAAAAGGCAGGGGGGGAGGGGAATTATTTCCAGCTGTCTGATACAAAACAGGAATGAGGAAGAGTGTGAGAGAGTCTGTCCACAAAGCCGAAAGTGGGAACAAGTCTTCATCAAATCCTGGGTCAATCTGGGCCCTCATTAATTGGGAAACTGGAGGGTCAGATTCTCTAAAGCAGTGGAAATTTTCGTTCTCAAGGACTCCTGCCAGGTCCCTGTTTATATGACTCATAAAGAGGCCTTCGGGAAGAAAGAAACCCAGCTCTCCAGTAACAGAAGGGGTCTCAGGACCAGAAGGGAACTGGGCAGGTTCTGCCACCCACACCAAGCACAGGCCCATTGCTGGCATGAGGGAGGCCTCTGCCCCAACAGTATCACCGCCCAGAGGGGGATCTATCTGAGAGTTTAAATCCCACACCTTTCTACAAAATAAGTTTAAAGGTGCAAAGGGGAGCGGGTGAGACAGGTACGAGGCATGTATACGTGTAGCCTTTTGGAGACACCAGCCATCTCACCTGAATTCTGTTATATAATCCTCATAACCACTCCAAATATATGTGATTAGCCCCATTTTACAGATGAGGAAACTGAAGCTCAGAGAAAGTTAAGCAGCTTTGGCAAAGTTGCACAGCAGTGAAATAGCACAAGTGGCATTTGAACCCAGTTCTACTATAGAGCCTTCACAGGGTTTTTGCTGCATTCTACATGATGCTGGATGTTCAGAAGCAAGTTTGTCGCAGCCGTCATAGTCACCTCACAGCCTGCTGGCAGGTGGGGAGTCTCATCCCATGGCTATGATTGTAGAGACCATGATCTCCATTTAACAGATGGTGAGACTGAGACCTGGAAGAAAATCACTGTCTGTGTGAAAAGGCTGGACCACCTTCTCCTTCAGCTTCTTCCCCGACCCAAGATCTTCCAGGTCCGGACAGGCAGTGCCTTGAGCAAAGTCTTGCAACTGTGCTTCCCCAGCTCACAGAAAAGTGAGGCTGGCCGTGGGCCTCCTCCTCGGGATAAGAACCAAGGGCACCGATGGGGTCAGGAGGTGTCTGCCAAAAGGTGGCAGTGCAGGTGTCTCTTGCTCCAAGCACACCCAGGTTATGAAAAACTCAGCTCCCACTCTGGCCCTAGCTCTCCATGCACTGAGTGCATTAGGTCTCCTTGGATCTGCCACTCCTCTGTAAAATAAGATCAGGGGAGTGATGATCTTCGAGCTCACACAGTCTACGTGAGTGCTGAATTGGTGTGACAGATTGTATTGGTCTTCCAGAGCTGCTATAACAAACGCCACAGACTTGGGTGACTTAAACAACAGACATTTATTTTTTCACAGTTCTGAAAACGAGCAGTCTGAGATCAAGGTTTCCCAAGACTTCTCTCCTCGGCTTGCAGCCAGCCATCTTCTCCTTGTGTCTTCACATGGTTGTCTCTGCATGTTGTCCAAGTCCTAAACTCCTCTTTTTATAAGGACACCAGTCATAGCAGATTACGGGCCACCCATATGACTTCATTTTACCTTAATTGCCTCTTCAGAGTCTCTGTCTGTAAATGAGTCACATTCTGAGGTATTGGGGGTTAGAACACAGTTAAGCCTATAACACAGACATAGCTCCTTTTAAAAACGAGGTGGCAGTGCCAGCCCCTAAGCAGTGAGCTCCTCGGTGCACTTGGAAGAGGATTTGATTCTCACTTTTTTTTCCAGGTTCACTTCAATGGATGAATGAGGCCTATCTGTCTGCAATCTGATATTAGGGGCCAGAAATCATCTTTCCGCTCGCCACTCACTGGGCACCATCTTTGTGCCTGTAATGGCTGGGAGGCGGGGGCGGGTACAGAGTCCCTTCCCCCAGGAGAGCACCATCTTAGAAGAAGAAAATGGACCAGGGTCAGAGCAGGAAGTGTATGGGCCTCGGCACTAGATTCCAGCACAGCTGCCACCAGCCGGGGACCTTGGACAAGAGATCTCTGTGAGCCTCTGTCTTCTCATCTGGACAAAGGGACTCACAGTCCTGCAGCAGACACCATGCACCCACACTGCTCGGCGCATGTGGGCCACCTTACAACTGCCAGCTCCGGCACCTCTGTCCTCATGGTGCAGAAAAGGGCTGTCTGCCAGGACTCGCTCTTACTCTGCACCTTTGCACGGGAGGCTGGGAGAGCCCTGGAATCACTGTCTCGCTGGGGCAGTCGGTCACCAGTGGCCATGGGAGTTGGCGCGTAAGTACTCCAGCCCCGGTTCCTTGGGGAGGGGCCTCCACGATGCTCGTTGCACACCTGTGCCGTGGCCTCCCGGGTCTCCCAGCCTCCCTCCCAAAGGCAGAGTGGGGGCGCTTATCCCCACTCTGCTTGCTCACGGTCTGGGAGGACCGCACCAGATCACACATGCTTGTACGCTCGTGCCCGCCCATGGCTAGCTCTCAGAAGCTGCTTGCTATTTTGTGGGTGGTGGTGAAGGGAATAGTATATTTATAATACTTGAAGCCAGGAATTTGCATCTCCTCTGTTTTCTGATCCTCCCGAGAGTAGGTGCATCCGTCCTTGGCTTCCACTTGCCTCCCTGTAAGCCCACAGAAGTAGCACCAGCTCTCTGGGCCCCCAGAGGGCTCCCCTCCTCCCAGTGGCCCGAAGCAGAATTCCAGCCCCAAACCAGCTCCCTGGTGGACCTGACCCCTGTGCAGAAGTGAGGGTTGGGCAGGGGAAACAGTTGGCCCTGCTTCCCACAGCCATTCTGTCCCATTGGAGCTGCCTGGCCCTGCCCCCACCCCACCATCCAATATCCCAGAAGAGCCACTGGGGTGTCCTTCCACACCCTTCATCTCCCGCTCCACAATCCAGGAATGAGACTCGGAGATGGGCCAGCAGAGGCAGCCTGCCTTCCTTTCTTGAAGAGCCTTTTTCTCTTTCGCAGCACAAACCTACTCTCTGCTCGCACACCAGACTCCCACTTACACCCCTAGTCACCCCCAAATTTCATCCACAGGGATCCCTCCTTGAGCTTTCACAAGCATTGCAAATTCTCAATTTCTTAATGGCTGGAGAGGGCACAGATTGAACGGGGATGGGCCACACTTAGTAACCTTTCAGACACTGGCAGCAGGACACTAGAGGGCATTATTCAAATGCAGAGGGGACAGCACTCTGCCCAAGGACCGGCCTTTCTGGAGTGAACAGGACTCCAAACATGCACTCTCAAAGGGCCCGGACAGCCCCTCCCCTCTACCCTGTGTTTCCGGGATTCAAACCCAGGCAAGTCCGATTCCAAAAAATGTGGACTTTTCATGAAAGTTGGACCTGAGAATAGAGAACAGAAGAAAATAAATCAGGCCCTTCTACCTGATCCCCTCCCCACTTTGGTCTTCAGGTTGGAGAAACCACAGAGGCTGGAACTCCCTCTCTGCCTCCCCCAGCTCCTTCTCCTGCTCTGTTCACTCAGCTGAACCCTGTCTACTGGGCCCACCAGGGCTCCCGTGTGCCCTCTGCCAGCCAGCAGGCCCCCAGCTGCAATGGCCAGAGAGCCCAGCCAGCCCCAGAGAGTCCCCTGCCCACCCTGGGCCCTGCTCAGAGGACAGGGCTGAACTGATTCTGTCAGGAAGGGTTAGTCTTGTCTCAGGGCTGGCCAGATGCGAGAGGACGAGACAAATGCATGAGGACAGCCTCGATCCAGAGCGCTATCTGTCAAATATGCTGGCCACCTCTCTGGGAGGAGCACGCAGGCTCCCAGCATCCCATCTTGAGAAGGCTGGCCAGAAGCTCTGGGGAGGAGACAGGAGAAGCCATGTGCCTGCAGGTCCAGGGCCCTCGGGGAGAGGGTGTTAGGACCCACTACATCCAGGCTCTTGCAGAGATGCCAAAAGCTGGCACTTTCTCCTGCCCCAGGTGGACACTGACAAGACACCTGCTTTCACCAGCAGCACGAGCCTCTGCCCGGCCCCAATAGCAGCTAGCCAGGCTCTCAGCCTGCAGTTGAGAGAATGAAGGGAGGGCTGACAACTGAGTGGACACAGCAGGGCCTCTCTGCATGACAGCTCCAGCTCGTTTCCACACACTCCTTGCCTGGACAGGCTGGCGGTGCCAGGAGCAGGCACAGCGGATGCAGCGGCAGGAATGAAACCCACAGGCCTCCCAGCCCGCCCTGGGATGAGCTTGCCACAGGCAATTCCAGGAAGCTGAGCCCCTCATGCTGAGCCTGCCAGCAGCCACATGGGCAGTCATTCCCTCCTCATAAGACTTCTCCTGCTCTGCTGTTAAGTGCAAGTCCAAAACCTTCACTGAGGTGATGGAATCCCGCTAATAAGGATTTCCATGCATGGGGTCATCTTGAGGGCACAGAAAACCTGAGCATCTCCCACGGCATCGGACAGAGCAGATTTGTTGTCAATTAGCTCAGCTGGTTGGAGGCTGCAGCCATGAATGTGCTGGCCTCAAGGTCTGCATGACACAGGCGAGTGAGAGAAGGAAAATCAGACTGTTATTCCTTGCCGATACTCCTGTCCAACCCGGCCTCAGATTAGCTGTTTGACTTTGAGCAGGCACTAGAGTCTCTCTGCTGGGGTCTGAATATGTCCCCTAAAGTTCAATTGTTGCCAACTTAATCCGCAATGCAACAGTGTTGCGAGGTGGGACCTTTAAGAGGTGATGAGGTCATTAGGATTCTGCCCTCGTGGATGGATCAATGTCATTATCCCAGGAGTGGGCTCATTTATCGTGAGAGTGGCCTTGTCATACCATCGAGTTCAGTTCCCCTTCCCTCTATCTCTCTCCCATATTATGCCTCAGCATGCGTGGCCCTGCAATCTTGGACTTCTCCAACAGTAAGCCAAATAAACGTCCATCACTTATAAATGACCCAGCCTGTGGTGTTCTGTTATAGCAGCACAAGAAGGACTGAGACACTCTGAGACTCCTCGGCCGCCTGACGAGCTTTGCCCAAAAGATGGTTTGGGAGCCGTTCTAGCCAACTTCCCTAACACCACCTCCTACACACGCATTGTGACCACCTGCTCCATGCCTGGTGTTTTTCTAGGTTCTCGAAATAAAGTGAACAAAGCAGACAAAAAACGCCTGCCCCCGGAAAGATCCCACTCAAGTGGCTGTGCCCCTGAACACATTCTGTTCCTTCGGCTTCATAAGGCCCTCACACATACAGAAACGCTCTCTGGACTCCCCTTTTAAGAGTCCCAGAGTCACAGCGCCCTGTGACACAGCCACAAGCCTGCGCGCGCTCTGTAAAGCGGACCCGCCCTATAGCAATCCTCTCAACTTTGAAAGAACCAGAGCAATAGGAAGGGACAGGAGGTGGGTACAGAAGGCAGGCCCAACATCACCCCAGTGCAGGCATGCCAGTTAGACACCTTCGCGCAGCATTCAGGGCCTCCCGTTGCCAGGGCAGCTATCTGTCAGCCAGCAGGCACTAGAGAGCCCTGGGCCCTTTCTTGAACCCTTTTAAGGACCTGCTTCCTTCAAACTGAGACCCTGCAAGGTTGACTCAAAGGTAGGAGGGAGCTGCCCACCCTAAGGCCTTGCTTCCTCCTTGCTTCTGGAGATCGCTGTGACATCACCACTCCCATCCTGAGGTCTTAAGTGCTGCTGCTTCCCTTAGGAAAACTGGCCAAAGAGTAGGCTCCCGTTACTTCCTCCAAATCCCCACCCCTGTAGCACAGGACAGCAGCACCAGGAGTTGCAGGCAAGAACTGGGGGACAAGAGAGGGAGACTTGAGGAGCCCTAGGCCCTAGGGCCTGGCTTACAAAAAGGGTACCTTTCTTCCCACCAACTTCTTTGCCTTCGCAAGGACCCTGTCTGGCCCAGCCCAGCCCAGCCTCCTGACCCTACTGAGTCCCACAACAAGACTACCAGATCCCTCCAAGTCCAGACTCAGGAGAGAAAGCCAGAACTTCTCTCCTTCTGCCACCCTGAGTGAGGCCTGTCTTCACGTGTCTGGCTCACGGAATGGGGACCCAGCCCGGAGAGACTCCCTTCCGGAAACCCCAGGCCCTATACACAGGTTGCCAGCCTCACTGCTGGGCCTAAGAGGGAGAGAACCACTCAGTGTAACACAACCACCCACAGCTAATCAGGGGAAACCCCCCCGCACAGCAGCCGAGGGGGCGGGGGCTTTGAGGGTGCAGTGACAGGACCGTTTCCTTTCAGTGGAGACGGTGCAGCAGGGGAGGGAAGCAAGATGAATGCAACGCTTCTGAAGTCTGCCCACGGGCTGAATTTAAGCCTACATGGGCCCCTACCTGTGTGTCTGAAGTGTTCTGTTTCCTCAAGACCCACACGAGCTCCTCAGAAGGAAGCTTTAGCGGCTATTTCCTCATGAAGCCAAATGTGTGTGCAGTGTTTCCTAATAAAATGCAAAGACTGTCAGAGGCACTCCAGCCCCCTCATTTAGCTCTGAGGTGTAATTAATACATAAATTAAGCTCCTGCAGACTCACAAATGTCCAGGAAAAAAAAATTATAATTAGCTTACCTATCTGACTCCATCTGTCAGCTCTGAGCTCCACGCCACGTAGCAAATCCTGGGGGCTTCGGAGGCCACATTGGCCATGGCCAGCGCTGCTCTTGCCCTGCGCCTGTCCTGCTCGGGGGAAGTGGGACTTCTGCATCAGCCGCTGGGAGCCCTGGGCTCTGGACATGGCCTCTGGAGGAGCGGGGGCTCTGGAGTACACACACTGCAGGCTGAGAGCCAGGGCGAGCAGGCGAATGGCAGAGCCGCCAGGGACCTCCTCTGCGGCCCTGGGAGATGGATGGGGCGGAGAGGGCAGCCACAGGGAATTTGCATGTGCTTCTTCCAGCCATGTTCTTATCTGGGCAGACCCTGAAGTGGGAGCAGTGGGCAACAGGGCACGGGAATGGGCCTCAGACTTGCCCTCCTCCTCAAACTGTCATCTTTGTCACTTATTATCTATGTGAGGAGAAAGGCTGGCAAGGGGAAAGGGAACTGGAGGAGAAGGGCCGGGAGACGGAAAGAGACAAGGTGGCATAGGGGAGACCAGACGGGGGCCAATGATATGGGAGGAGTAGAATTAATAACCACACACACACATGCAATGCCCAGGGCTGTCTCGTATCATGGGTCATTTGATATCCAGCACTCTGGGAAAAGGACAAATAACTTACACTCCAAAATATTATTTATTGCATAAAATTAATACATGTTTGTTTCAGGAACATTTAAATGAAACATACGACTATGAAGCAACAAAGTATCCCAATTACCCTTCTCCCTTACCCACCATCCTCAAGGGGACCATCATTCATAATTTCGTGAGTATCCTCTAAGGTGCGTTGATACTCGGTGCAACAATTCTCAAAAGGAGGGCTTTACTGTGTGTGTTGTTTGGCAACTTACACGCTCACTTCTGGCTACCAGGCACCAGGTGTGTATCTTCCTACGTGTGCACGCGACTCCATCCTGCTCTTTGTGGGGAACACACACTGCTCCAGCATAGGAGATGACGATGAATGTCTCATTTATGCTTTCTGCTTAACTCATGTTGTTTCCTGCTGATGAATATTTGGCTTATTTCTAAAAGTTTAAACATAAGTAATGCTGGGAAGATATTTGGGGCTGGTATTGTTTTGCTTATTTTTAAAGATGAAAATAAACCAAGATCTAGGCAGATCAAGTGACCTGCTGGGGGATTACACAACTAGAAAGTGTCAAAACCTACCTTGGATTCAAGTCTTCTGACTCCACCTCCAGTGCTCCATTCATGGAGCCGTTTCCTGGCGTCAAGAGGTAAGAGTCTCAGGGTGGGCCAAGAAGATAGGAGGAGGTGAAGGCAGGGGACCCTCCACAATGAATGCTTGATGAGTTTGAGCCTTGGGACTCTCAGAGGAACCGTAGGCCAGGGCGGTGGCAGAGCTGGGCTGGGCCAGGCATGGGCTTCATGATTCTGCAACAGTTAAAAGAAACTCTCGGCCATGGCTTTGCTAGACTCCGGTGTGGCCGTGTGCTCTTTGAGTTATGACTGTCACCATGCTTCCTGGCATTTGGCCCCCTCCCCCACCTTGGAGAGGTGAATCTTCTCTCTCTCTTCTCTTTCTCTAATTTACTTTTAAATAAACTATATTTTTAATCCAAAAGAAAAAAAAGGAAAGAAACTCTCTAACAATGTGGCTTATATGATTTTTTTTTTTTGAGTTGGGGGGCACAGGCAGGGATTTGCTACATAAGTAGGTTGGGCATGCAGGTGACGTTTGGGCAGCAGACTGGGTACCTTGTACAAATTTTTTAACCCTGGATTGGATCATGAGTTACTGCCCCCTCTTACCACCCCATCCCCACACCCTTGATTTTCCAGTCCCTCCTCTCCTCCCACCTTTATCCATCCCCTCCCTCTCTCTTCTCCCCACCTGTCCCCTCCCCCCTCTTCTCCCCACCTGTCCCCCAGCTTCTCCCCATCTGTCCTCTCCCCTTCTGTCTTCTCCCCACCTGCTCCCTCCTCTCTCTTCTCTGCACCTGCCCCCCCATCTTCTCCCCACCTGTCCCCTCTTTCTCACTCCTCCCCACCTATCCCTTCTCCCTCTCAGTGGAGCAGAGGAGGTGAACCCATGGACTGAAGGTTTTAGGAGCAGCGTGGGGCCAAATGGAGGAGCTTTCCACTGGAAGCAGTTGGCATAGCCAGAGGGGGCAGCCTATGTGACAGTGTAGATGTGCAGAGGAGGGGGTCGCTAGGACTGGCTCTGGGAGGTAACTCGGGGAGGGGAAGAGAGAGTGTTGGCAGGCTTAGACTCACAGACCGGGACACAGGTTGCTGTATTTAGTGTGCTGGGGAGAGGCATGCTTGAACCGGGTGCAGCCATCCACACAGCAAGCCCTGACCCCTTCTGCTGCCCCTGTGGAGGTTGACCCACCAACAACGCAGCATCTGACACCCAGGAGGCGGGTTGGGACAATGCACAGCTGCTTCAGCCAGGGTGCAGGTGTCGGGACAAAAGAAACTTTCCTTCCACCTCATGAAGTTTGGAGAACATGAGTCTATAAATCACAAACTTGACAACAGACAGATTAGCAGGAGAAAAAGCACACAAATTTATTAACATGCAAAAGCAGGAGTCACACAAAGTATAAAACTCAGAGAAGGGCCAGATGGTTGGAGCTTAAATACCTTCTTCATAGGGGAGAGGGAAGTGGGGGTGTATTTAAGTATAGCTGTAGCAATGCACTTTTCACAGGGAGGTAGGCGTGAACCAGAGAACATCTGCCCCCCATGGCCCTCCAGGAGCCCCAGGTGAGTTGGACACACTAATAGGTAAAGAATGTAGTGGGATGCTGCAAATACAGAAGCGTGCACCTGGTCCCTGGCAGCAAACAGGAGGAACCAGCCCTGCTAATGGGTAGAGGGAAGGCTCCTGCCAGGGGAGAGGGTGGCACCTGGATCTGGTGCCTGGAAGCAGGAGTTGCATTTTCCTTCCCCAACCCCAGGTGATTCCTACTGATATGACCATACCAGATTGGTGGGGAGAGGAGGTTTGTCTCTGCCCTCCTCTTAATGGAAGCCACAGGAGGGATGCTGCAGCCTTCCCCATCATACCCACAGCACAGGCGAAGATGGAGCATTCAGGTAAGTCTCTGCAGAGGCTGTCAGAGAAGGAGCCAAATAGCATGTAACATAACTAACAATTATAAAATGCTTATTGTGGTCTGGGCACGTCTACATGTTTTATAAGTATTAATTTATGTTGTTTTCATGAATAAGACTATGAGGCGGGCATTGTTACACCCATTCTACAGATGAGGAAACTGACATTCTGGAAGGCTAAAGAACTTGCCTGTAGTCAGATGACTGGTAGGGCAGAACCAGAATATAAGCCCAGTCAGTTTGGTTCCACTGCTTTGCTTTTTACTTTTTAAAATCTTTTCCTTGAAAAATTTAAACATACAAAAATAGGAGGTGATAAAGCCTCCTCTGCCCTTCACCCAGCTTCAACAATTATCAACACATGGCCGATCTTGTGTCATATATACTGCCACCCACTTAACTCCTCCTCTAGTGCTTTTAAGTAAGTCCCAGACATATTATTCCATTCATGAATATTTCAGAAGAATTTCCTGAAAAATAAGAACTTTTTTTTAAAAAAGGATAAAGCCACAATATTATTATCTTGCCTTAAAAAGTTGGCAGTACTTACTTAATACCATCGAATCACTGTTCAAATTTCCCGACGTCTCACAAATGTCATGTTGTTATCACAGTTTGATCCGGAACTAAGGTCCATGCACTGCTGCTGATCTACACATATTTAGGTTTCTTTTAATCTGTGGGTTCCCTCAACTCTTTCTCCTCTACCTCCCTCCCCTGTCTCTCTCTCTCTCTCTCTCTCTCTTCCCCAGTCTGTCTCCACACCCCCTCCCTGCCCCACCCCACCCCTTCTCTTTGTTTCTGCCTGCAATTTAGTTGTGGAAGAAACTGGATTTTCTTTCTAAATTCCCCGCAGTCTAGATTTTGATGATTGCAATCCCAGGGTGTAGATTACACGTTCTTCCGCTCTCTGTATTCCTATAAATTAGTAGATGGATCTTAACCAGATTCTAGTTAGAATTTTTGGCAAGACTCTGTGTGAAAGGTGGTGTGGTATTCTTCCGTGGAAAGGTGCATTCGATCTCACTGTTTCTCTTTTTGTGGCAATGGCGGCTGGGGCCCCATGCTTCGATCTCTCATTTGCTGGAGGTTGCAAAGCGGCGACTTGCCAATTCTGTCATTGCTTCTTTGTCTCCTTCCATACAGGCTCTCCCTGTCATCTACCATTGGAGTATCCAGTGGGATAATTTATATAGGAAAGAAAGGATGCTTCCTTCTTTTCCTCTATTTATGATTGACAAAAATAACACATTTCCTTACTAGCATCTTCCAAAGTGATCAGTTAGGTGTGGGTTTCTTGGTAGTTTGTACAGTTTCAGTTTTAGAAGACAAAAAAGTTCTAGAGGTCTATTGCTCAACAATATAAAAATACCTAACACCACCAAACTGTGTACTTATAGATAAAGATAGTACATTTACTGTTAAGCATTTTTTTACCACAATTTTTTTTAAATCCCACACTCTCCATCACCATGACTCCCTCTGTATTCTCTGTGGCCCCATCCTTTCCCTGGGATTCTGTCCTCAGTGGTACCAGCACCCCTACATGGCTGCTGGGCCCCGGAATCTTCCCCACCCCACCTCACTCCCCCAGCGTGTGTAGCCCATGGGTCTGCAGGAGTGGCATTCACACCAGGGCTGCTGCCACATTGCCAGCCGGGGTCCCAGGATCTTCCCTGACTTGATGCCACAGTTCTAAGCGGGGATTTAGATTCTCTCACCTCAACCACTGCAGCTGAGCCACGGCCCCACGTGGCCAGGCCCGTCTGTCAGGAGCCTCCCAGTAGGAGCAGACAAGGACATTCTCCTACAAAAGGGCTGAACATGAATGGGAAGAGAGAAAGTGGACCCAGGGAATTTTTAAAGGAATATGCCTGGGCAAGGGAGGAGAGAGAACCAAGTTCAGTAACCAAAGCAAAATGGGTGGTTTTGATTTTATTTATAAACGAGAGAGTAGTGAGGGAGTGGGGAGGCTGTAGAGATCCTCTACAGAGAGAGGAGATAGAGAGAGGGGAAACTGAGGCCGATGCAGCTCCAGGCCCAGGGCTCTCCCCACCACCCCGGGCCCTGTAGACCCTCGGGGGGCCTCAGATATGGTGCAGGCACACATTGCAGAACACTGGTCCCAGGCATCCATGTTCCCACCCAACCATCCATGTTACCCACATCTGTCTCTGCCAAGACTCTTTTTGTTTTGGGGGTTTTTTTTTGAGTCAGAATCCCACTCTGTAGCGTACAATGGTATGATCACAACTCACCACAGCCTTGACCTCCTGGGTTCAGACAAACCTTCTGCCTCAACCTTCCAAGTACCTGGAACTACAAACATGTACTATCATGACAGGCTAATTTTTTTTTGGTGGAGACAGGGTCTTTCTATGTTGTTCAGGCTGATCTCTAACTTCTGGCCTCAAGCAACCCTCCTATCTCAGCCTCCCATAGTGCTGAGATTATAGGCATGAGCCACCACGCCTGGACTGTATTCCTAATAAACAAAACAAAAACCTGAGAGAGAGAGAGAGACAGGATCAGTCTCTGTCATCCAGGATGGAGTGCAGTGGCTCTCAGTCATGAACTTCTAGGTTCAAGCCATCCTCCTGCCTTGGTCTCTCAAAGTGCTGGGACTACCATGCCTGGTCCTCTTTATTTTTTTTCTTTTTTATTTATATAAGTTCAGGGGGTAGATGTGCAGGTTCGTTGCATAGATATATTGTGTAATGGTGAGATGTAGCTTCTGATGAGCCCATCATCTGAACAGGGAACACTGTACCCAATAGATAATTTTTCAATGCTCATCCCTCTCCCAGTGTCTGCTTTTTCTCTCTGTATCTCCATGTGCACCCATTGTTTAGCTCCTACATATAAGTGAGATCATACAGTATTTGACTTTCTGTTTCTGAGTGATTTCACTTAAGGATAATAGCATTCAGCTCCAGCAATGTTGCTGCAAAAGACATGGTTTCATTCTTTTTTATGGTTGTGTAGTATTACATAGTGTATAAATACCACACTTTCTTTATAAATAGGCCAGGCGCAGTGGCTCTGATGGACGCTTAGGTTGATGCTATGATTTACTTTGCCACTGGGAATAGTACTATGATAATAAGCACACAAGTGCAAGTGTTTTTTGGTTGTTTGTTTTTTGGCTTTTGTTTTTTGCATTGGAGTCTCACTCTGTGGTCCAGGCTGGAGTGCAGTGGCACACTCGCGGCCACTGCAACCTTGACTTGCTGGGCTCAGGCGATCCTTCTGCCTCAGCCTTCCAAGTAACTGGAACTACAGGCACGTGCTACTATGCCTGGCTAATTTTTTATTTATTGTAGAGATGAGATCTCGCCAAGTTGCCTAGGCTGGTCTCGAACCCCTGGGCTCAGGCAATCCTCTCACCTTGGCCTCCCAAAGTGCCAAGATTGCAGGCTTATTTGTTTTCCTTTGGATATATATCCAGCAGTGGGACTGCTGGGTTCAATAGTAGCTCTATTTTAGTTCTTTAAGAAATCTCAATACTGTTTTCCATAGAGATTGTACTAATTTACATTCCCACCGACAGGGTATGTATTTCTTTTTCTTTGCATCCTTGCCAGCATCTGTTGTTTCATGACTGTGTGTGTGTGTGTGTGTGTGTGTGCGTGTGCATATGTGTGTGTGTGTGTGTGTGTGTGTGTTTTGAGACAAGGTCTCACTCTGTCACGCAAGTTGATGTGCAGTAGTGTTATTATAGCTCACTGCACCCTCAACCTCTCGGGCACAAACCTTCTGAGTAGCTGGGACTGCAGGTGTGCACCATCATGCCTGGCTAATTTTCTTAAAACAATTTTTGTAGAATGGGGTCCTGCTATATTGCCCAGGCTGGTCCCAAACTCCTGGCCTCAAACGATCTTCCCACCTTGGCTTTGCAAAGTTCTAGGTTACATGGGTGAGCCATCACACCCCGCCTGATTTTTCATAGTGGCGCCTTTCTGACTGGTGTAATATGGTATCTCACTGTGGTTTTAATTTGCATTTCTCTGATGATTAGTGATGTTGAGCATTTTTTAATGTTTGTTGACCACTTGTATGTCTTTTTTCAAGACATATCTGTTCATGTCCCACTATTTAATAGGATTACTTGTTTTGGATTGTCGTTGTTGTTGTTGTTGTTGTTGTTGTTGTTGCTGAGTTGTTTGAGTTCCTTATAGATTCTGGCTCTTAATCCTTGTCAGAGGCAGTTTGCAAATTAATTTTCTCCCATTCTGTAGGTTGTCTGTTTACTCTGTTGATTATTTATCTTGCTCTGCAGGTTTTTTAGTACCATGTGTATATTTTTGGTTTTGTTACATTTGATTTTGAGGTAAAAAAAAAAATCCAGATTTTATTTTCTCTTATTTCTTATTTTTTAATGTATAATTTTTTGTAGAGATGAGAGCTCACTATGTTGCCAAGGCTGGTCTTGAATTGCTGGCCTTGAGTGATCCTCCCACTTCGGCCTCCCAAATTGCTGGAATTACAGATGTGAGCCACTAGGGTTTTATTTCTATAGAAGGCATTCCACACTTAAATTTTGAAAGTAAAATTACAGAATAAGGAAATAAATGGGCTAGGTGCAGTGGCCCAGGTCTATAATCCCAACACTTTGGGAAGCACAAGTAGGAGGATCACTTGAGATCAGGAGTTCGAGATCAGCCTGGGCAACATAGGGAGACCTGTCTCTACAAAAATAAAAATAAACATTTTTAAAGAAAATGAGCAAAGTTCAAAATGGGTAGAAAAAAATTATTCACACAGAGTTTCACTTGACCATACCAAGAATATGACTTCTCTGATTAGTCGCCACAAAGATGCTTATCTTCTTAGGTCTGTACTTAAGAAAAAAAAAAGAAAGGCAGAACCCATGAGATATGATGACACATTTGAAAATGAAAATACATACATATGTATGTATACATAGATATATACGCATGTACTTGTATATACACAGAATATACAGATGAAGAATGTACAAGAAACTTGTTGCCTTCAGAAAACAGATTGGCAACTGGTAGAAGGAGACTAACTTTTCATTATAAACACTTTTGTAGTGTTTTAACTTTTAATCATGTGCATTATTACTTTCTTCCTTCGGAAAGGTTTTTATTTGTTTGTTTGTTTTTCTGATGAGGCAAATTTTAACAATGCAAAATAAAATGGGCCAGGCACATTGTCTCATGACTATCATCCCAGTATTTGGGAGGCTGAGATGGGAGGATTGCTTGAGCCCAGGAGTTCAAGACCAGCCTGGGCAACATAGTAAGACTTCGGTCTCTACAAAAAAATGAAGAAATTAACCAGGTGTGGTGGAGCACGCCTGTGGTCCCAGCTATTTGGGAGGCTGAGGAGGAAGGATCACCTGAGCCCAAGAGGTCGAGGTTGTGGTGAGCTGTGATAGCCATGATCGTGCCACTGCACTCTTGCCTAGACGCTAGAGTGAGATCCCCAGACTCAATCAATCAATAAAATAGCAGTAGCATTCAGCCCCAGTCTCACCTCTCTGAACTACTCAGATCTACTGATTTACACTTAGATTAAAAGCACATGAAGGGTGGTCCTAGGGCTGGTTATTTAAAAGCTAAGTAATATGACCAATGACCTTCAACTCTTCTGCTCTGCCACTTCCACTTGTGGACTTTGTCCTTGTGTTTCTTAACCATATAGCTTTGAGAGCTAGACATATGAACAAAACACAGCATTGCCTCAAGGTAAGAAGGAGGCCATCTCTTCCTTCCTATTTTTAAGAGTAACAAAACTTTTCTCCAAAGCCCTCCTGCAGACTTAGCCCACATATCCCACTGGCCAGAATGACATCATGTATCCATGCCCAAACCAGTCACCGGCAAGGAAAAGGGACCGCCTTGACCAGCTCAGAGCAAGCAGGACTCCTCAAGGCTATCAGACCAACCACCCCTCTTGAAAACAATGACTCTGTTCTTCTAACCACCCTCCCTTATCCCAGAAACAAAATGCATAGATCACATAATTTACCTACAAACACACATTTCAAAAAAAAGAATCAAAATTATGCTCTCCTGTAAAGTCGAAATTACCAAGTAATTTATGATAAATATATATATATTTATCTTGTATCAAGCAAATGCTCAGGCAGTATACTCCATAGAACGTCATGAAAGAGCAGATACTTGTGACCACACGTGGGCCTGCCAAGGCTACACCAGCCATAAACACAGGCAAGATGCAGATGGCTCACCCAGCACAAGGCCATGGCCATTGATGGCATGGTTCTCCAAAATGGTGAACAACTCTTGATGAAGTTTCAAAAAACTGCAATGCAATCTTCCCTTGATTTATACAATAGCTACATTCCTAAGAAATTCAGGGCATATTGAAAACATGCAAAAAGATACTTGGACGTTTTACATCAAATGGAATGAAATTTCAGGCTTGGGTGTTTCACCTACATGAAAGTCTCATGGGACATCAGAAAGTCGCATGGCATAGGTGACCCTTCTCCCTTAGGAAGGACTGTCCCGCACACTATAGGGTATTTAACCTTCCAAGAGCCCATTTATTGAAAGACTACAGCAGGGGCCCTTCCTCCCAAATGTCAAGACTCCACCAATTTCCAGAACATACTTAGATAATGGTACTGTCCTCTTTGAAAAAGACCAGCTTAGACCAACCAGCGTCTCCCAGCCCACGTGATCGCACAGAGCTGAGTGGATGACCGAACTAAATTGGGGTTCTTGTAAGAAGCATGGAAGGTGCTTAGAGGTTGAATGGGAAATCAACAATCTGTTTGCCACAGGAAACACTTGAACATACTTGCTTCTAACTTTTCCTATACCCATACATACATGTCTTTAAATACAATAAGAATAACTGAGTGACTGAATGAGCAGAACTCCACAGGCATGTACAAGGAATGGCTTTCTCAATTCTGCTATTACTGTTCTCTGAGTCTGCACTATCAGCGTCCTTTCCCAGACCTGGGATAACAGCAGGGGCTATCCCATAGCTTTTCAGTTGCTTCGAGCTGTAGTAAAGACGGTAATGCTTTCAAGCACGGGAAGCACAGCCTTGTCTAAATCAAAACTCAAGGGGAGATGGCACTGCAATTACCCCTTCGTGAATTGCTTCCCTCCCCAGCTCAGACCTACCCCAGGGCAGGAGAAGTGGATCTGTTCTTTTACTCCCTCTCCACTACCCTCCTTCAAGCTCCTGGCTCTTCCAAATTCAGAGTGAGGAACAGAAGACTAGAGATTGGGGCGAAATCTTCAATGGCTGGCCGTGGGTAATCCACTACAGATATCAGATCTGTCTTGGTCTCCATCCTGGGTTTTTGAGGAGTCACCTTACAAGGGTCTCTGCACTCCACAAGGAGTTCCTTGATGTGAGCAATGGCCTTGCTGGCCCCCAGGGGCTCACTGCTCACTGCCTTTCCCTAGGGGACCTCTCCTCCCAGCAGGCAAGTCTCTTGAGTGGGCCTTTTTTTTTGACAAAGTCTTACTCTGTCACCCAGGCTGGAATGCAGTGGCACGATCATGGCTCACCACAGCCTGAAACTCCTGGGCTCATGTGGTCTTCCTGCCTCAGTCTCCCTAGTAGCTGAGACTATAGGTGCACACCACCATGGAGTGGGCTTCTTTCAAGACAGCTTGACCTCAACTTCTGGGAGGTCCATTTGGCTCCGAGGAAACTTGTGTATCTTTGCAACACCCAAGAGTGGAGGAGTTTCCCCACAACTGACTCCAAGAGACAGGAAGAACCAAGGTGCTCCTCCTCTCACCAACTGCTCAATGTGGAACCTCCAACACCAGAAGTGTGGAGGTGTTTCCCACACACCGAGCAAGTCTGCTGTGGACACCAGCTGGATGTCCTTTAATTCAACTCAGTTTTGACATTTTCAATGGGGAGCTAGCATCAGACCACCCGGGTGGAGGGCTCAGTCCCAAAAGACCGCCCCCACTTCAGATGCCAATCTCAAGCGCAAGTCTGACCTCTGCTTCAAATCCACAGGCCATAGATTGGGGGTCCCACAAACTCTTCCTTGAGGGTGACTTATCTGCTAGAGCAGCTCAGAACTCAGGGAAATGCTTTACTTACGTTTACTGATTTATTAATAAAGGATATAATAAAGTATACAGATGAACAGCCAGATGAGGTGATGCATAGGGGAAGTCTAAAAGGGTCAGCAGCTTTGCCACCGTAGAGTTGGACTACTCCACCCTCCTGGCAAACGGATGTGTTCTACAACCCGGAAGCTCTCTGGACCCCGTTGTAGTTGAGGGATTTTCATGGAGGCTTCATTCCATAGGCATGATTGGGTATTGACTCCATTTCCAGCTTCTCTCCCATCTCCAGAGACTAGTGGGTGGCATGAAAATTTCAAGCACCAAGAGTCACCTCATTAGAATAAAAGATGCTTCTTATCTCCCAGGAAATTCCAAAGGATTTGTGTATTCTGTGTCATGAACCAGAGTCAAAGACCAAATATTAGAACAAAAGAGGCACACCTATCTACAGGGATTTTAGGCACTCTGCCTCAGGAACAGGGATGGAGACCAAACAGAAGAACAAAAGATTGTCCCAGCACCCCTATCACTCAAGAAATTACAGTTGACCCTTGAATAATGTGAAGGTTAGGGGCACTAACCCCCCATTGATGTATAATTTTTTAATCATGGCTTATCCCAGCCATGAACTCTTGGACTCATGCACTCCCGCCTCCTCAGCCTCCAAAGTAGCTGGGACTACAAGTGCATGCCACTACACCCAGCTAATTTTCTTATATTTTGTAGAGACAGAGCCTCATTTTGTTGTCCAGACTTATCTCGAACTCCTGACCTCAAATGATCCTCCTGCCACGGCCTCCCAAAGTACTGGGATAACAGACATGAACTACTGCATCTGGCACGTGTATGATATTTTATTCCCTAAAAACTTAATGACTAATAGCCTATGGTTGACAGGAATCCTTACCAATAGCACAAACAGTCAATTAGCACATATTTTGTTTCTTATTTGTATTATATACTATATTTGTACAATAAAGTAAGCTAGAGAAAAGAAAGTGTTATTGAGGAAATCATAAGGAAGAGAAACTAACTTACAGTACTGTACTATATTTATCAATACCGTAAGTTGACATTGTCAGTTTACAAGATGAATCATTTGTCTGACATGGCGGCAACCATAGCTGCCAACCCCAATCTGTAGTACATATCAAGCAATTGGACTATTTCTTGTAACATCATGACTTTTTTCTGCTTTTGGGAGCACTTCCACCGTCACTAGTGGCTCTTTGTATGGGTCCCTTGGGATTGAAGTTTGCAGAACTGCACTAAACACAACGAAAAATACTTGAGAGTATCACTTTTTATTGCAATACACCATTTACTGGAAAGAGGAACTGCTCACGGAGATAATTAGCATGGATACCTGAGCTCACCTGGATGGCAACAGGAAGTGGCCGCGAAATTATTACAGTAGTACAGTATATAATACAGTCCATTTTAGGCAGCTCTGATTTAATACTGCATCTTTGCATTTGTTTACATTTCACTGCACTTTGAATGGTGCCATGTATCACCTATAAAAATTTTTGTAAGTTTTGATGGATTTTAACTTTTGACAGTAAATTTGTGTATATTTTATGGAAGTAAATGATACAATAGACTGATATCTAAGTATATTTTGTGCATTCATGACATAACTTTTTCTTAACTTTGTCAATATTTTTAGGCTACATAGTTTATCTGCAAGTTTTTTCAATTCGTTACAAATCTACAAGGACATTTTCAATATATTTATTGAAAAAAAATCTGTATACAAGTGGACTTCGGCAGTTCAAATCCACGTTGTTCAAGGTCAGCTGTACAAGGATTTTAGGAACTCTACGCCAGGGACTGAGGTCAGAGACCAAGATGTATATATCTTACAATTTCACACTCCTCCTCTTCAAGTCAGTCTCCCATCTTGAGAATTCTACAAAGATGCAAATGCCTGTCTCTATTCATCATTAATCCCAAACTCTCGGGGACCCTTGCCATGCCATCCCCTAAATTTTCTCTTTGGCCAATCACTCTGGTTCCCTGGGGGCAAGCATTCAGCTAATGGATAGAAGCCCGTGTGTGTGTGTGTGTGTGTGTGTGTGTGTGTGTGTGTGTGTGTGTGTCACTCTTAGTGCTGTGATTTGATTGTTTAGGTTCCCTCCAAAATTCATGTTGAAACTTAATCTTAAATGCAACAATATTAAAGAGTGGGGTCCCTAGGAGGCAATTATTCTGTGAGGCCTCTTAGTGACTTAGAAAAGGGGTAGAGAGGGTGAGTTCTCCTTTGGTCACCTCCAACATGTGAGGATGCAGCCTTCAACGCAGCATAAGGGTGCCATCCCGGAAGCATAGACCAGCCCTCACCAGACACTGAACCTGCCAGCACCTTAATCTTGGACTTCTAGCCTCCAGAACTGTGAGCAGTAAATTTCTATTATTTATCAATCATCTGATCTCAGATATTTTGTTATAGCAGCAAAAAAACATACTAAAACATGTAGGTACCCCAAATGCATGAGCCATTCTCTTGGAGTCCCTTTGCCTGGCCTGAGGGTGACCCCCTGTGTTGTCCCCCATGAAGAAAGAAGATAAACAGACACACTCTATGAATTAACTTAGATTAGTTTCTAATCTTCTGTTTTTACAGCCTGGAGGAGAAAAGAGATTAGGAAATTACAGAAAAAGCTAACCTTAATACCCACAATTTTCATCCAGATCTCTTCCCTTGAAATTGTATGTGTGTAAATTTAATGAATTTAAATTATTGTTATTAAATTTATTGCACAATACAAACTAGTATTATAATACATGATTATAATTATAAATTATATATGTATATCTTGGTGGTTTTTTTGCATATATGATATCTTGCTGCATGTATTATTCTGCAACTTGGTTTTCCCACGTGATGTGTTGGACATCTTTTAGGCCCCATTTCACGCTCTCTTAGTCCGCCTTTTGCACAACAGTTGCTGTGGCAACCAACTGCTCCCAGGTGAAGCCTGACAGCTTCACTTCGGCTACACCAGCTCCGTTTCCCTTTCTACCTCAGGCAACGTGTTGTATGGCAAACCTGGAAGTGCCAGGGAGTTAACCCTCCCTGGAGCAATCCATGCCCAATGGGAGATGGGAGCCAATGAATAAATATCCCACCTTCCAGGTGTCAGGCCTATAGTCTAAGTCATATTCCACGTGGTTTCTCTGGAGCACCCAATGACATTGAGTCCCACCTGCCCATAGCAATAACCAGCTTAACACACCACGGTTAGGATTGGTTTTCCTTACCTCCCTGTCGCATTCTTCCCAGTCCTCTAATTCCTGATCAATCCCTGGAATCATGTCCCAAAATAAATGACCTGAGTGCAAGGGGTTTGAGTGGCATTCAAGCTAAAACACTGAGTTAAAAATATTGTAAAACATAAGTTTACGTTGGTCAGTATCGAACTACTTGAGTGGTCCTCCAAGTGTTTTCTAGAGACTCAGTCCCTGAGGCTATTTCTAGAGGTCAAGGTCAAAACTACTTCCATAGTCACATGAGGAGGTTACTTGCCATTTTCACTCTTGTTCTCTCTTAAATCTACAGTAGAGTTTTTAAGTGGTTACATTAATGTGAAAGTGCAATGGACTAAATGCAGAAGTGCGTATGAAAATTCAGCTGTCCTCTAGTAAGCCAAAAGTTAAAGAGATTTGCAAAAAAACTATAAAACAATACTGCTTTACTCACTACATTTTTGTGTTTTGGAAAACATAGTTATTTTTCACAAAAATGTTATTATGTATAGGTGAGAGCTCAAGGAGGGAAAAATTGTTATTTATATTAATATAAATATTAGGTTATATTATTATGGGCTTATTATTGTTATTTTTAGTATATTAATAACCAAATATTTTTCTAAATTTCTCAGTTTTAACTTCTAATACTGTAAATATCAGTAGAAATAATCCACATAGACTGGACATGGTGGCTTACACCTGTAATCCCAGCACTTGGGGAAGCGAAGACAGAAGGATTGCCTGAACCTAGTTCAAATCCAGCCTGGGCAACATAGAAAGACCCCCTCCATCTCTACAAAAATAAAAATAAAAATAAAAATATTAACTAGTCATGGTGGCATGTGCCTGTAGTCCCAGCTACTTGGGAGACTGAGGCAGAAGGATCGCTTGAGCCCAGGAGGTCAAGGCTGTGATGAGGCATGATCGTGCCACTGCCCTTCAGGGTGAAAGAGTGAGACCTGACTCAAAAAAAAGAAAAAGAAATAACCAACATTGGCAAAAGATTTTGGGGATCGTCAATAATTTTTAAGAGAGAAAAGGGTGCCAAGACCAAAAAGTATGAGAGCTACTGTCTGAGTACATTACTTTAACTTCTGGGCCCAATCCATATATTCTATCAGCTGATGAACCCTGCTAATTTTATCCATTCTCTTCCTGATGAACACTTAGGCTACTTCAATTTTCTTCTGTCACAAAGGATCCTGAAGTAAACATTCTGTTCTACTCCTTGTATGGGGTTGCAGGAGTTTCTTTATGGTAGATTCCTAGAAATGGAATGCAAAGTCACGAAGCACAAGAATTTTTAGTTATGAAAATGCTGCAGAATTGTCCTCTTATTTGTCGGTACAATTTACGTTCCCTGTGTCAGTATTCAGAAGCATCCATTTCTTCATGCCCTCTCTCATCAACACTTTATTGTGTCCAAATTTGATTTTAACAAGTATGATGATTGAAAATAGAATCTCTCTCCCACCGCTATTTTTATTTGGATTTCTCTGTTAGTGAGATTGGTCATCTTTTTGTTAGCTACTTGGACTTTCTATTTTATGAATTTCATATCCTATGCCCATTTCTTCTGTTGAATTGTGCCTTTGTCTTCTTAATTTGTGGGAGTTCTTCCTATATTTTGTATATTTAACCCGTGTTAAATATGTTGCCAGTGTGCTTTTTCATTTTATCACTTACTTTTTAATGTTATGTTTTCTTTTGCCATGTCAAAATTGATCATTTTGATGTCAAAGTTCTCCATCTTTTTCCTGTATATTTTTTCCTTCTGTGCCTTTCCTACCCCCAGATTATAAAAACATTTTCTGATGTTATCTTCTAATACTTTTTAATGTAATTATTTTACAACTAGATCTTTATGTGGAATTTATTTTTATTTACAGTATGAAGTAAAGATCTAATTTGGCTTTTTCCCTATGGCTAGCCAATAATCCCAACATCATTTATTAAATAATCTATCTTTATCCCATTGATTTATAATTTCAGGCTCTAATATATAACAAGTTCTCATGTATAATAAGGCTGTTGGCCAGGTGCAGTCAGACATGTTTGTAATCCCAGGACTTTGGGAGACCAAGGCAGGAGGATTGCTTAAGCCCAGGGGTTCCAGACCAGCCTAGGCAACATAATGAAACCTCGTCTTTACAAAAAACATTCTGGAGACCCAGCAACTCAAGAGGCTGAAGGAGGATTGCTTAAACCCAGGAGTTCCAGACCAGCCTAGGCAACATAATGAAACCTCGTCTCTACAAAAAACATTCTGGAGACCCAGCAACTCAAGAGGCTGAAGCAGAAGGGTCACCTGAGCCCAGGTGGTCGAGACTGAGTCCAGGAGGTCAAGGCTGAGGCGGAAGGGTCACCTGAGCCCAAGAGGTTAAGGTTGCAGTGAGATGTGATCTATGCCACTGCACTACAGCCTGGGAGCCAGTGAGATCCCGATTCAAAAAAAAAAAAAGAGCTTCTTTATTCTGTTCTTTTTATTTACTAAATCCAGTTCAATACTACACTATTGGAATTATTATAGCTTTATGTTTTCTTATCAGATATAGTTAGTTTTTCTCATTATTTTCCTTTTTCAAAATTATATGAATAGTTCTTGCCCCATAGCCTTACAGATTTTGAAATCAATTTGCCAAGTTGCATTAAATTTTTTGGTTGCCAGTTTCATTAGCATTATATTAAACTTAATATCATTTTTAAAATTTGGAAAAAAATGTTACATTCTTATAATATTGAGTTTCTCTATTTATTTATTTAAATCTTCTTTCAATTTCTTCAATAAAATTTTATAATTTTCTACAAAGGGTTATTAAACATATCCTAAGATACATTGTAGTTTTTAATTGTCTTTTTCTTATTGTAACGCTAATTACTACAAAGTTACAAATTATTATTGCTGGTATATAGAAATAATGTTTTTATGTTTTGGTTTTATAGCTGGTCACTCTTTTGATCTTAAACTTTATCATATGTTCTCATAGTTTGTCAGTTAATTTGTTTAAATCTTTACATGTAGACAATCATATTACCCATAAATTATGATATTTTTTCTTTTCATTTCTTTATTCTTGTATTTCCTTTTCTTGTCTTATTGCATTATTTAGTACAATATTCATTAGGGGAGTAATATAGTGTATTATTATCCTGACTTTGAATCTGTTAATGTAATGGGTTACTCTGACAGCTATTCTAATATTAAGCCACTTGTGTATTGCTAGGATAAACCCTACTTGATTGTGATGTATTAATATTTGAATAACTTGTTATTTCAATTTGGAAATATTTTTTGTTGTTAAGAATTTCTGCATCAGTGATCATAACTGAATCCATAATTATCTCTTCTTACGCTACTCTAATCAAAGTTGCTATACTAATAGGTTAAACAGCTTTCCACATTCTGTATACTCTGAGGAACTGCTTGTGTAAGATAAGCATTATTCATTCCTTGTATATTTAATAGAATTTACTCACAAATGATATCAATCAAGCATCTTTGCAGGATATATCTCAAATCTCAATTCCTTTCATTGTTATTGTTGTTTTCTTTTTTTTTTCCTTTTGAGACAGTATTGGTAATTTTTTTATCTTACCAGAAAATATTTTGTCTAGGTTTCCAATTCTATTGGCACAAAGTTATTCACAGTATTCCAGTATATAAATCTCTTCTGTATTTGTTGTTGTGTCTCCCTTTGCATTCCTTTGATCTATTGTGCTCTTTTTCTTTTTTTATTCATAGTATTTGCTGAAGGTTTTTCTCTTTGGGTCTCTTTTAAGGATCCAGGCTTTGGGTTTATAAGTCAAGTGTATTTTTTTAAAATGGTAAATCCTACTTTTATCTCTGTTCTTTTCCTTCACTATTTTTCTTTCTGTGTTTCTTTCTCTAGATCAGAAAACATTTCAATAGAACTTTCAGCCATGATGGACATTTTCTCTCTCTACCGTTAGCAACATGAGGCCATTGAACCCTTGAATTGTGACCAAGAAGTTGAGTTTTTTAATTTTATTTCATTTTAATTAATTTTAATTTAAATAGCCACACACGACTCATGACCAATTATGTTGGGTAGTATAATTCTGGATCCTTTATTTGAAAGTTTAGGTCTATGGTCAATTTTTCTTGTTCTCTAATCAATGCATTTCAGCCTGTAAATACTCTTTTGGGTACAACTTACAGGTGTTGCAATGTACTGTTTTTCTTTCCCTTCAACTCTAAATTATATCTTTCTTCTCTAACTCTAAAATTATATTTTTTCCAGTTAAGATTAAAAGTGTGTTGTTACATGTAGAGGGAGGTATAGCGGTAGTAGAATTTTTGTTATTAATTCTAGTTTCCAGTTTTCATATGGCCAGGAAATTTGGTTTGTATGTCATTGGTGCATATTTGGGATGCATGTTGGGTTTGTTTGCATATTTGGGAGTAACTAGATATTTGGACCCTGATAATCAATATTAGTAAATGGTTTACATGCATTTAAGGAGAATGTTTCCTCTTTTCACACACATACCCCCAAAGCATAGAAAATTATACATATTATCCAGCTTGCCTGGAGACCTCTCGTCTACTTCTATGGAGGTACTGGACACTCTGAACCAAGAAGAGTTTCCTTTCTTCCTTTCAAGTCTAATTATGTATTTTCTATCTTTTATCCTTTTTCTATCTTTTTTTTTACCTGATTATGGCCCCAAGAAAGACAATTTCTGCCCTTGTTCATTCTACTCTCTTGAAATTGTTGCTTTTTGGACTCTCTAGTTCAGGGACAAAGCTTTTCTGCCCCATCAAGTAGCCATGGAAGAGCTCGGGCCTGCATTGTCTCATCTCTTCTGTTTAAATGACCACCTGGAGACAGCAGGTCCCACATGTGGAGAATGTGGGGCAGAGGTAGGTTGTACCAGCTGCTGCTCTCCAGGACACACTTGGAGGGATAGATGAGGGAAGAAAGGGTGACAGTGGCTCAGGAGGGCACAAAGGATGGCAAAACTTTTGTTTTTAAGGTGGTAGTGGGAGAGAAGACACTTAATGGAAAAATAGAAACCAGTCAAGCCAACCCTACCACCAATAAGAATGAATTATTATTTATTCAACAAAATATAAGCTTTTAAAGGAAAAAAAAAAGCAAGGGCACAACTCACTTGCTGAGTTCTGTTGGCATGTAATGGCATCAACTCTGAGTCCCGACTCACCTTGCCAGGGTGTTGCCTGCCCTGGGACCACGTATACTTTCTCTGCTGCTCACCTGTTGGATGACCTTGGGCAAGCCACCCATACTTCTGAACCTCATCTGTTTGGAAAATGGGGACATTAACACCAATCTCACAGCTTGTAATGAGCCCTTAGAGTACACATATCATTTGTTCAAAACACAGCTTGGAAAACCTAGAACTTTCTTCCCGATCTAAGACACCTCTCTATCCCCAGTGCCTAACACAGAGCCTGGTCTAGAAGGCCATGCGACAAATGTGAAGCAAGGACATAGCATGTAGACACCAGGTGAGCGACTCTTCCATATCGTCAAGAACCACAAAGGTGAAAGGCATTGGCAGTGTTGGCAACGACGGTGGTCCAGACAGTGGGCAATTGGGCACTTTCAGCTTGGCCATTGGCAATCCCAACAGTGCTCCTCCATCAAGAGGGGCTTTCAGTGGGCTAGGTGGTAAAGATCCACCCAGAACGTAAGCAACATCAGGAACATTGCCTCAGCAGACTGGAGCTAAAGAAGAAAGCTTTAGGAGGCAAGACTGGGGGTCTCGGAGTCATCCTTGACTCATCTCTTTCTGTAGTAGTTGCCAATACTTACAGCTCCCAAGCGGCAGTGAGGGAGGTGCCACGAGGTATTTTCAACATCTGGGGAAGCTAAATAGAAACCACACCCACGGTAAACCCTCAAAGTTAACTTAAAGTGAAGATTCTTTATTTATCAGGTTATCTGTCTGATAAGGTGTCTGTTTCCCCTGCATGCTTTAGGACTGGCCCCGAAGCTGCCCTGTACATATGAAATTAAATTGGAATGGGAAGAAAGAGGCAGTTGGGCGGTAAAATGTGGAGGGGCATGCCAGGAGGGCGGGGGCCCCAGAAACTAGAACAGGTGAGTAACTCCTGCACAGAGCTTACGACAAGGCATTGCTATAGCCCTTCCAAAAATCTCTGGCAAATATCCTAAGTTTTAGAAAGTAGCTCAAGGAAGATATCAATTCGCAGCTGTCTGCTGCCTTATCCCAGGAAGGAGGTAAGCAAAAGCAGAAAGATGACTCAGAATGTGAGGGTCCTGGGGTCCTCAGAGTCAGAGGCATTGTGGATGAAGGCCATGTGATTCTCTCAGAACTTCCTCAGGAAAGTGCAAAGCTCAGGCTTCTAGGAGATGAAGGAGACCAGCAAATGGCTCTGGGCTAATGAGAGCACATTTACCTTTGAAGATCAGGGATGATCTGGCTGTCCAGAAGCCAGATCCACTATACCCAGAGCCCTGTGCTCGCCTGCACCTTCCTGGCCCCTTTTCTCCCTCTGTTGAGCCCTCTGTGATGCTGAGGAAGAAAGGTCCACATTTCTCCTCTGCTGCTGAGGTATGGCCTAACTATGCTGGGCCTGAGTTCTGGAAGAAAGCTAGGCTCTGCAGAGAGCCAGGCCCCTGGCTTCAGAGAGAAGGGATTGGGGACAGAGGTTGCATGAGTCAGGGTTCTCCAGAGAAACAGAACCAATAGGAAATATATAGAGAGATTTATTATAAGGTATCAGTCAATATGATTATGGAGGCTGAGAAGTCCTATGATCTGCCACAGGCTTCAGCCTATGTCTGAAGGCCTGAGGACCAGAAGTGGTAAGTGTAGGAGAAGATTGATGCCCCATCTCAAACAGTCAGCAGAGATAAAAGTCAACCTTTCTCCAGATTTTTGTTCTATTCAGGACCTCAACATATTGGGTGATACCCACACACATTGGGGAGGGCCATCTGCTCTACTCAGTCCACCAATTCAAATGTTAACCTCTTCTAGAATCGCCTTCACAGACACACCCAGAAATAATATGTAACCAAATATCTGGGCATCCTGTGGCCCAGTCAAGTTGAGATGGGGTATCTATCTTCTCCTACGCTTACCACTTCTGGTCCTCAGGCCTTCAGACATAGGCTGACATCTACATCATTGGCTCCTGACTCTCGAGTCTTCAAAACACACCACTAGCTTTCCTGGGTTTCCAGCCTGCCTGTGGCAGATCATAGGACTTCTCAGCCTCCATAGTCATATTGACTGATACCTTATAATAAATCTCTCTATACATTTCCTATTGGTTCTGTTTCTCTGGAGAACCCTGACTCATGCAACCTCTGTCCCCAATCCCTTGTCTCTGAAGCCAGGGGTCTGGCTCTTTGCAGAGGCTACCTTTCTTCCAGAACTCAGGCCCAGCATAGTTAGGCCATACCTCATATTAACCATCATTGAGGTCATTGTTTCTCTGAGTGTAAAAAATGGAGGGCAGCACCCTGCCGCCTGTGTGCTCTTTCTTCTTCTGGGAGAGATGGCTGCTGAATTCGATGGCCTGAGAGAAATTGAAGCTGCTGGGAAGGAGGGTGAAGAGAAATAAGGAAAGAAAATAAGCTTATCCCAAGTGAGGCCTGGACTCAGAAGGCTGGACTCTTGGAAAGCAGCGTGGCCCAGACAAGCCAGAGCTGGCCAGCGGTGTGGCTGCCTGCATTCCCAGCTAGGAGCCCTGTCTGCCACTCCATACTGCAAGGAAAATCCTCCTCTCGTGTGCCCTGGTGTCTTTTGGAAGTATTTCTAACCAAGTCACTAACTGTCTTGGTTAGCTTCTTCTAGAACTTGAAGAAGGTTCAGAATATACGGAAGTTAGAACAGAAACTTCAGAACAAGAGCAGAGCCCTCCTGGACAACAGCTCAATGGGCCAGATGGTGACTGTAAGAGACTCTGCAGGTGCTGCTGTTTTGAGTCTGCTCTGGAGGAAGCTGTGGACAGGACCTCTTGGGGGATGGGATTTAGGTTTCTAGAACCTCTTTGTGGAGACTAGAGAGCTTCTGGAACTGGAGATAGTAAAGACAATAAGATGAATTATACTCTGCCCTATTTGGGATGAGGCAATAAAATGATGCACGTTGGAATTACCGGCCAAAGACTTTAATGCCACTACAATAACTATACTCCAAGAGTCAATGGTAAACATACTTGAAATTAATGGGAATACGTTCATAAAGAAATAGAAACTATAAAAAGAATTAAAGTATTATATCAGATGTGAAAAAATTCACAGGACAGTCTCAAAGACAGGATGGAGGTGACAAAGGAAGAAGTCAGTGAAATTGAAAATAAATCAATAAAAATTGTACTATCTGAAGAACAGAAAAAAAAAAGATTAAAAAGATAAACAAAGCCTCAGGGACCCGTGAGACAATATTAAACATCTAAGTCTGTGTCACTAGAGCTGCAGAAGGCGAAAATAAAGATATTGGTGCACAAGAAAATATTTAAAGAAATAACAGTCAAAATGTTTTGAATTGAGAAAATACATAAATTTATAGATTTCAAGAAGTTCATAGAACTGTAAGCAGAATGAATCAAAGAAAACCATCCCAGACCCATTCAATTAAAACTACCAAAAGCCAAAGAGTAAGAAAAATTCCTAAAAGCAGCCAGAAAAAAAGGACACATTTCTTATAGGAGAACAATGAGGTGAAGGACCACAGAGGCCAAAGACAATGAAACAATATCTTTCATGTGCAAAGAATTTGCAACACGGAATTCTATAGCCAGTGAAAATGTCCTTTAGGAATGAGAAAAAGTAAAGACAGTCTCAGAAAATAGAAAACTAAGAGAATTCATCACCAGCAGTTCTGCTTTAAAAGAAATAATGGAAGAAATTCTTTAGGCTGAAGGGAAATTATATCAAAGAGAACCGGAAACTTCAGAAATACAGGAAGCACATAATCACACAGTCAGTAACAAAAAAGGAGGAAGAGGAACAAAAATGTAAATGCCTGTGTAAATATAGATGTTCCCCTCTTCTTTAAAATGTTGACAGCTGTTCAAAACAAAAGTTCTAATGGTACCTGGAATTGTTTTTACTTAATGCGTGCAGACACGTACTACATACGACAGCTACAACATAAATGTCAGTGGAGGAAGGTAAAGGGATCTATGTGACTACTTGTACATTTTACTTGAAATGGTAAAATATCAACTCTAAATAGACTGAACAGGGTTAGTTATTGTTATAGGTTGAACTGTGTCCCTTCAAAATTCATACGTCAAAGTCATCAGAATATGACCTTATTTGGAGATAGGGACTTTACAGAAGTAATCAAGTTAAAATGAAGTCATTAGAGTGGACCATCATCCAAAATGAGTGAATCCTTGTACAGAGGAGAAATTCAGACACTGGGAGAACGCCATGTGAAACTTGGAGTTATACTATCAAGCCAAGGAACTACCAGGAGCTAGGAGAGAGGCCTGGAACATATGCTTCTCTGGTACTTTCAGCAGGACTATAACTCTACCAACACCTTGATCTTGGACTTCTAGCCTCCAGAACTATGAGACAATTCATTTCTATTGTTTAAGCCACCCAGTTTGTGGGACTTTGTTATGGTGGCGTCAGGAAACTGATACAGTTAAATACGAGGGGGAGGGGGTACCAAAAAAAGTATACACATTTTAAGATCATGTTATCTACATATTCCTTTCAAAGTTAAATTACAGTAGCAACATGTAGTATGAGGTTTGCTCAACCGAGCTTCCACCATTTTTTTTTTACTGTCCGACCTGTCACATGGTGATGCTAGCGTTCATTTGATGAATGCCATTTTCCATCTTTTGAGTGAACATCATACTTAAAATGTGTATACTTTGGGGGGCACCTTTGTATATTCTGTTCTCTAGAGCAACCCCCTAAAAGCCAACTTCTATTAATGATTAAAAACAAACAAAATTTCTCAGCAAACTATGAATAGAAATATCCTTAACCTAATTATGAGCAACTACAAAAAACTTGCAACTAACAACATGTTTAGTGGTAAAAGACTCAAGACTTTCCTCTGGAATTGAGAGCACAGAAAGTGTGGCCACTCTCACCACTCCTGTGTACTTACCCAGGAGAAATAGTTCCCTGGTGTGAGCCTATGTTCACCCAAAAACCTGTGTGCAAATGTTTATGGTGGTTTTATTCATTTCAAACTGGAAACAACCAGACATGACCTTCAACTGGTGAATGAATAAGCAAGTCATGATACATCCATACAATGAATCACTAGTCAGCAATAAAAAAAACTACCGATATAGGCCACTACCTGATGAATCCCAAACGCATTGTGTTAAGAGAAAGAAACCAGACTCAAGGGGACACATACGTATGACTCAATTTTATGACATATTGGAAAAGGTAACATTTTAGGAACAAATCACTAGTTGCCAGGAGCTAGAGGCTAGGAAAAGAATTGACTACAAAAAGACAGTAAAGAGGGAATTGGGGGGAGACACTAGAACCGCTCTGTATCTCAACTATGGGCTTGATCACATGAGTGTATGTCAAAATCCATACATCAACAAATGTGACTTTTTTATGTAGCTAGATATTTTAAATGAATAAAAGAAATAGGGAATCTTGGAGCGAAGGGGCAGGAGCCAGGCCAGGGCTGTGGCTGGATTCAGAATTAGGATTAGAGGGATGGTTAAGGTGACTGATCCAGGACAGCCATACAGAAGCCCTGGGAGATGACTGCAGGAAGGCTCCAGAAGGGCCCAGACCAGAAAGACAGTGGAGACATAAAAGACTGCAACGGACCTTGGACATCGCACCCGTGTCTCCTGAAGCTACTGTGTCTCAGAATCCCTTGGAGAGATTGTTAGAAAGACAGATTCCTGCAGGGACTACTCCCATGCCCCCTGATGTGTTACAGTTACCTCCTCTGTGGGGACAGCCGCAGAGACTCCCGCACTGGCGGTGGCCCATGAGAAAGGGAGGGGCCAGGTCTGAAAACAACTCTCACGTTAATGTTAATGCGAATGGGACAGGATGATCCTATGGTGAGGTTTTCCATTAAAGAGCAGACAATACTCAGTAACACCTGAGGAAAGAGATACAGTCATGAGCAGGTGACAAACACAAGTGCTGTGTACCAGCAGCTGGCAGGAGAACTCTGCAATATCCTGACGACTCTAACACCGTTCTCTCTGTCCTTTCATTACACTGATTGTTCATAAAGCCTCCAATGTATGCACACAAACATACTACATTTACTTTTTTGCTACATGACCCATAATATGTTGATGGACATGAAATGGAAAACAGATGAGGAAAAGCTGATTTTGTAGAAATTCCCCTTTTCTCCATCCCTGAAGTGCTCATTCAACTTGTGTCTCGATTTTCTAGTAAGTTGTTATGCTCTCAAGGTTTAACAAAACTAAAAAAAAAAAAAAAAATTTCTTTTATATCTTGTTTGGAGAATTGCAATTGTTTTCAGTTTTTATAAAACCAAGGACACTTTTATAACTCTTTTTGCATGTAGCTGTTTCATGTCGGGCAATCTGTCTTTAGGGATACAGCACTTTAAATAGAGAGTTTTCCCTTCAAGTCAAGCATCCAGTTATTTAAAGAAAGTTATTGATTCAGGGGATTTTGGTTCTGTGGCTCTGGGGGGAGGCCCAGACATCTGTATTTTGAACAAGTGAATGAAGTGAGTACAATGCTACAGACATCCGTGAGCCTTTGGGACATGCTGTTCTCATCTAGAATGGAAAAACCTGAGGCACAGTCCGCGTATTTGTCTGAATTTGGGAAGCTCCATCTTGGGCTGCCCTGACTTGTTTCTTAGAGAAATAGAAAACTTCTAAACACTAGTCGTTTCCTAATACAGAACTTGCTGACAAGAAGTCCCAAAGGAAGGCGAAGCCACAGTTTCCGCTTTGGTGCATTTCAGAATCCAGTGTAGGGAGGGCACAGGATGGGAGTTTAGGCTGTACACTCCCGGATGCTGGGGGCGTGGGGGTGTGGAGTCTGCAGCCAGGCCTGAAGCAGCAGACAGGCACGTCAGACTGGCATTTTGATTCAACACTATGGGCTCTTTGCAAAGGATCTGGGAGGACAGGGAAGAGGCCGTTCCCATCTGTCCTCCTCTCACCCTCTCCACCAGAAACCAGTACTTTCTCCCAGGGCTGTGTCTTGGATAGCCATCACCTCAACTTTCTGCCCTCCAGAGCCAAAGGAAGAGCTTGGTTGGTGGGTGAGCTGAGGATAGGACATGAGGACGTAATTTGCAGAGGCCAAGAGACAGATGAATGAACTCGTAGGTAAAAGCATGTGCTCCTACACACAGCCCCTCCTGCAGTCTCTCTCAGCCTGAGTGCTGGCCCCATCACCCCAGCTCCATGACAGGGCCACAACCTCCCTCAAATAGGAAAGTCACTTGGGGCCTGATCTTTAATATCCAGGGACTGGCTGTGATCATCCTACTGCCTTCCCTCTCCTCTTGCCCCCGGGAACACTCAGGGTCTTTTCCCACTTTCTTTTTCAGAAGACAAAGCCTCTTTCACTGTCTTGGGTAATTTCAGGCACTTTTCAAGGCGGAAGTTTCTCCTGACGTCCTTTCTTGGGCAGATTATTCAGCAAGCAGGAGACATACAACACTAGCCCAGGGAACAATTCCTCTCCTTCCGGGCAGGGATCCATTTTCCAATTATTTCTTTATCCCATTTACTTAATGATCAAATCTAGTGTCATCCCATATTTTATAGCCATGAGTAACCTATGATGAGGGAAAATGGTTCAGGCCACAGCCAATGAGGGGCCCCTGCCTCTCCAGCCTGGAGAGACTGGGGAGCCTTTCAGACTCTTACCTCCATACACCTGAGCACCTGCCACTGCCTTCAAGATGGTCTTACCCCCTTTCCATGTTGGAATCTTCCACTCTGCCCACTCCTGGGCCCCTCCTCTGAGCAGCAGACCAAGGCCTAGTGGGCCAGCCTCATAAAGCCCTTCTCATCCTGTCTTCGTTCCCTCACCTCAGTGGGGCTGCCCACCCCTGCAGTGACACCTGCTGCTGGAGTCTGGCCCTTTCATGGCAAGATGGAAAGCACTGTGCCAAGCGCTTTTCCAAGGATTGTGTCCTTTAGTCCCTGTGACAACCACAGAGACCAAGGAAGTTAAATGACTCCTCCAAGGCCACAGAAGCAGCAAGTAAAAAAGCTGTAATCTGAACCCAGCTCCAATTTAAAACCTGTGCTCTCAACCGCAGGTCTATCCATCCCCGCAAAGGCCACCATGGGCTTCCCAAAACCAAGCACAAGGGCTCCTCCTGGCCTCAGCCTCCTTGACCTCCAAGCAATGTTTGATCCCAGGGAGGCTTTCCTTCCTGTCTCACGCCCTCCTGACTTTCTAGACCTCCTCAACTCTCCTCCGTGGTCCCTCCAACTCCCTCCCTGCAGCCCTGGTTGAATCTTCAGTCTACCTCTCCTCCCACTCCACATTGTGCAGTTGGCTTGCTATGGTTTCCACTCTTATCTCTACCCTGTGCTTGTCAAATCTATGTGTCCAGTTGTCCCCAAACTTCTCAGCTCCAGACCTGTTTGCAAAAGCTTCACTCTCTTCCCTACACTCATGCCAACAGAAGCTGTGTCAGGCATCACTGTTCCCCACTCTACCTGTCCACTCAGGCTGGAGACTCCAAGGTCAGTTCTGCCTCCTTTCATCCTGCTGGACTCTGCATTGATGGGATCCACTGCCCACACTCCCTCCCTGGGTATTCTCGTCCTCACTAAAGCTCAGGAGGTGTCCCTGGGAGGACATTGGGAGCTCGTGGTTGCCACCCTCTTCAGGAATCTCCAGGTCCCTGATGGATATGAGTTCTGGAGCCCCTCACCCAAGCGGAGCCAGTCAAGGCGATGCACACAAGGATAGCACTGGGCTCAGCTCAGAAGCCATCTCACCCTGAAAACCACTCCTCGTATCCGGGCACTTTCTCCCCTGGACGACCCATTGTGCTGTGTTGGCCTGTGCTAAACTCCAGGAACACTGGTGGGAAGAACACATGGCCCCTGCCCTCAAGAAGTTTCCTGGTTTTATCGGCAGAAGCAAACCAGTAAACAGATGGACATGGAGAAAGTGTACCAGGTATGTCTTAGGTAGGTTGGCATGCCGGAAGTTGTCACTTGTAAGGGAATGACAAAAGCAAGACTGGGCAGAGGGAGATACAGTCCCAACAGAAGCCTCAGCCCACCCCACGCAGAGCTCTGAAGACGGACAAGTTGAGGCAAGAGGACTGGCCTCTACCCCATCCCGTCCACCAGAATGTGGGCTGCTCCCAGAGAGGCGTGAGTTTGGGCACACCTTTGGGCTCTGCCCTGGATGAGGTAAATATCATCATGGGGGCAGGTGTGCTAGCAAAGCCCGAGTCCGGATTAAGGGAAGTGAAATCCCACTTAAGCAAGCAACGGCACATGTCCTAGAGGCTGTGGGGTCAGCTGGGGGCTGTGGTCAAACAGAGACATTCACAATCTGGATGGAACCTCCTTGGTGACCTTGTCCATGATGGGGAAGGGGCTGGAAGCCAAGGGGTGTGGCCTGGGGCAGCTTGAGCTCTAGAGACCAGGGAGGGGCCTGGGTCCTCCTGGGGGAGATGAGGAAGGCTTGATGGTGGAAGGCAGTTTCCAGAAAGGGCTGCAGCCACTGCTCCATCAGCGGCAACATCCATGGCAGCTGGGAGGTCTGGGCGGCATGCTACAGCATCCACTACAGGGTATGGGGAGGCCCAAGAGAGGGACTGGCCAAGCCTAAGATGGAGGTGGAAATAAGAGGGCCATCAGATCTTTCCATTTGGCATTGGTCTTGAACTGCAAGTAGACAATCTATAACTCCTTTAGTTCCTCCGGCTCCTCCTCACACAAATACACCAATAATGGCTAATGTTTTCTCTGCACTTGCTATGCCCTTGCCTGTCACCATGGTAAGCTCTTCACATATAGCTTATTCAATCTTCACAAGAACCCTATGAACTAAATACTACAATTTCCCCCATGGGCTTAGAGAAGTTTAATGACTTGCCCAAGGTCACACAGCAAGTAAAAGGCCAAGCTTCCCCTGCCCCCTTCTTTTCCCTTCAAAGCCCAGCTTTATCCCCTACTTGCTCTATCAAGCCTTCCTCATCTCCCCCAGGAGGACCCAGGCCCCCCCTCTGGTCTCTAGAGCTCAAGCTGCCCCAGGCCACACCCCTTGGTTTCCAGCCCCTTCACCATCATGGACAAGGTCACCTAGGAGGTTCCATCCAGATAGTGAATGTCCCTGTTTAACCCCCTGAGGCATTCACCTCATCCAGGGCAGCTGAGTAACACCAGGGACTTCCTGAGCTTGTGGTCAGCTCAGACCATTACATCTTCCTCACCTGTGCCCTGAAAAGTTGCCTCTGCTCACACTCTGTTAGGGCAGCCGGTCATTGGGTCTACCCAACTAGGACAAAGGAGACTGAATGGGCTCAAGGGGCCCTTCTGCTGGGAAACCCTGCTTTAAAACAATACATTCATTGCGTTCATTTGGAGAGTACCAGAGGTAGACAGTAATCTGTGTTTTGTTCTCACTGGCTGTCACAGGGTGGGTTCTCCCAAAGCACACCCTGAGACGAGCATTCATGCGACTGAGGACATGCTCTCAGGAGACCCAGATAAGGGAGTGGGAGGAAGCAGGACAGGGAAAGGGAAGAAAGTAAGAAGACCATGTTCCAGGCAAAGTCCCAGTCTCAGCTTGATATAAATTAAACTAACTTGAGGCAAAGGAGCTGAGCTTTCACAGGCAGCCCCAGTCAGTCACTGTCTCAAGGCCATGCCAAGAGGACGCCAGGTCCCTGGCACTCTTGGTCATCTGTGCATGCAGGCAGGCAGGTAGCACCAGCTGCCCAAAGGGAGCCAGCTGAAGAGAGTCACAGGTGAGGGCCACAAGATGCAAAGCACCCAGAAGTCAGGGATTGGTGCACAGGCACAGCAAAAGGGATCTAAGTGGATCAGAGCAGTGACCTCTGTACAACTAGAAGTGATTTTGCCTCCCTGTTACCTTTGGTTCTCTAGGTTGTTCTGGGTTGCTCAGCCAGCTAAAATCAGACATTGACAAGGTACTCAGAAAAAAGCCACCCACCAAGGTTTTTGTTTTTAAAAGTCTGGGCTCAGGATGGGCTCACATCTGTAATCTCGGCATTTTGGGAGGTCAAGGTGGGAGAATTGCTTGAAGCCAGTTCAGGATCAGCCTGAGCAACATAGAAAGATCCCGTCTCTACAAAAAATATGTGTATTTTTTAAATGTTTTAAGTCTGGGCTCATATAGTTGATGGAGCTGGATTTCCCCAAAAAGAAAGGACACCAATATTTGGTAAGGTTGGAATCCAGAGAAAGAAGAATGAATTTGAAGTCTTCCTCAGGGCCTAGAAATTAAATTTAGAGATTTGGGAGGGTCTTTAAGATGGCAGGAACTTGTGTCTACATCTGAACCTCTCCCTAAACAGATACCAAACCTCATATAGGAGGGTTCCTAGGGGGACTGACATAAAATCCCTTGGCTCCCAACCTTAGTGAAGACCCCCCCCACCCCCCACCAGCTGCAGCCTGGTGTGGAAGCAGAGGACACACCTGCTAGGACAGGATCTTAGAGCTTCCAGTGAGCGCAGAAGACCAGAGGACTATTCCCTGAATGTTCGCCCTGGGTAAGGCCTGCCCATAACCTGACAGATATGGATTTCTCATCTATCTTGACAAATGGGGGCTTGCAGCCAGTTTAATTTGATTTAAAGCAAATAAAATAATGTGACATTCTTTCACCCCCAGCAAGAACTAATCCCCTTCTCCAGTGCTGCTACGGCATGGAAGACATGTCCCTGATATGGGCTCTTTGCATGACTGTCCATCCTTCCTAGGAGACCCTAATCTCCTTAGGAGAGAGGTGGTGCATTTTTTTTTTCTTCAGCCCAGGTACTTAGCGAGGGCCCAGCGCCCAGGAGACCTTAGTAAATGAAATTAATTGTAATCAACCTTCCTCCACATCTGCACGTAAGACATAAAAGTATTATTTGTTGTCTGCATTTCTGTATCTGTTCTGCCTTCCCCTCACCTCACGGCTCTCCAAGCACATAGGAGCAGATGCTCATAAATGTTGCAGGAAAGAAGTGGATGGATGGATGGATGGATGGATGGATGGATGGATGGACGGACAGACAGATGGACTGATGGATGAGGCTAGTGAGCAAGTGAAGGAATGCTTTTTTCAGAGTGATCTGTCTATTTGGGCCACTGCCATTTCCCGTTGGCTGAGCAATGAGCATGCCACAGGGCCAATCAGCTCTAAATGCAAGGCAGTGTGTGGCCAGAGGAAAGTCCCTGCCGTCTCCACTTCACCCTGACAGCTATGGCCTCGAGGGCTAACAGAGGCCCTTGAGACCAGTTCTGCCATCAGGAAGGAAAAGCACTGGCAAAACATTTTGCATTCAAAAAAATTAACATTTATAACATGGTCAGAGAATGATGAAATATCTCTGCAGCCAAGCACTGGGCCATGCCATGTTAGTGAATTCTGATGAGCCCTGGCACGCTTACTTGCCTCTTTCTTATCTCATGCCTCCGCTACACATGACCCCGTATGAAACAAACACTTGCATTCTCATATATTGCTTTTAGGAGTGGACTTTGATACAACCTCCACCCAAAAGCAATTTGACAATATCTATCAGCATTTTAAATGTGCATACCATTTGATCAAGGTGCTCTACTCTAAGAACTTATCCTGCAAACACAGTCAGGATTTTTTTTTTCCATGACTGTGTTTCTCCCAAGAAGACCCTAATCTCCTTAGGGAGAAACCATAAATAGTTTTTGTAAAAGTAATGCAGGAAAACCGTTTAACTCTCCATCAGAAGAACTATGTAAATAAATAAGGAATATTCTGAAGCCATCAAAAGAGTGAGAACTAGGCTGGGCTCGGTGGCTCAGCCTGTAATCCCAGCACTTTGGGAGGCCGAGGCGAGCGAATTGCCTGAGCCTGTGGGTTCGAGACTCACCCGGGCAACTTGACAAGATCTCATCTCTACAATAAATCAAAAATTAGTCAGGCATAGTAGCGCGCACCTATAGTTCAAGCTACTTGGAAGGCTGAGGCAGAAGGATCGCCGGAGCCCAGCGGTCGAGGCTGCGGTGGCTGGGAGCGTGCCACTGCACTCCAGTCTGGGTGACAGAGTGAGACTCAAAAAAAAAAAAAAAAAGAGTGAGACCTCTACATGTTTTGATATGAAAAAAACAAGGTGTAGACTCTGTGCATTATTTGCTACCATTTGGAATAGTCTTACATAGCACAGACCAATTCTGGAAGAATCCAGAAGAATGGGTCCCAGGCGTTGCCTCTAAGGAAGGGACCATGGAGACTGAGAGAGAAGAGATGAGAAATACGTCTCATGTTGCACATTTGAATTGTGTGTGTATCAGTGCATGTATTACTTATGCTTAACCAAATAGTCAATTTTAATATTATTAAGTCTTTAGTATTTTATTTTATTTATTATTGGTCAAAATTGAGTATGTTTTTTGTTGCTTTTTTATCTTTTAGATTCAAGGGGCACACGTTACATGGGTGTATTATGTGATGGTAAAGTCTGGGTTTCTATTACGCTCATCACCCAATAAGGTGCAAGGTGAGGAGCATGGTACCCAATAAGTGGTTTTTCAACACTCATGCCCCTCCCTCCCTTCCCCCCTCAGGAGTCTCCGTGTCTGTTGTTCTCATCCTTATGCCCGTGTGTACCCTGTGTTTAGCTCCCGCTTATAAGTTAGAACACGCAGTATTTAATTTTCTGTGTCTGTGGTAATTTGGTTAGAATAAGGACCTCCAACTGCATCCATGTAGCTGCAAAGAACATGATTCTGTTCCTTTTTATGGCTGCATAGTGGTCCATGGTGTATACATATCACATTTTCTTGATCCAGTTCACCATTGGTGGACACCCAGATTGGTTCTATGTTTTTGCTATTGCAAAAAGTGTTGCAATAAGCATCCAAGGGCAGGAGTGTTTTTCGTAGAACAATTTATGCTCCTTTGGATATATACGTAGTGAGAATCCTGGGTTAATGGTGAATCTTTTTTTAGTTCTTTGAGAAATCTTCAAACTGTTTTCTGCAGGGACATTCCTACCAACAGTGCATGAATGTTCCCCTTTCTTCCCAACCTTACCAACATCTGTCGTTGGTTTTTTGGGTTTTTTCTCTTTTTTTTTTACTTATTAATAAGAGTCATTCTGACTGGTGTGAGATGATATCTCATTGTGGATTGAATTGACATTTCTTTTATGATTAGTGATATTGAGCAATTTTTCATGTGTTTTGTTGGTCGCTTATATATCGTCCTTTGAGAAGTATCTGTTCGTAACCCTTGTCTACTTTTTGATGGGGTTTTTTGTCTTTTTCTTGTCAATTCATTTAAGTTCCTTATAGATTTTGGATATTAGACCTTTCTCAGATGCATAGTTTGTAAATATTTTTTTCCCATTCTATAGGTTGCCCATTTACTCTGTTGATGCCTCTTTTGTTTGCTTGCTTATTTGTGTGTTTGTTTGTTCTTGCTGTGCAGAACCTCTTTAGCTTAATTCAGCGTCATTTGTCAATTGTGATTTTTGTTGCATTTGCTTTTGAGAACTTGGCCATAAATCCGTTGCCTAGGCCAATGTCCGAAGCTTTCTTCTAGGATTTTTATTGTTTAAGGTCTAACATTTAAGCCTTTAATCCATCTTGAGTCAAATTTTATATGTGGTAAGAGGAAATGTTCCAGTTCCATTTTTCCTAGGACTATGTATTTATTTATTTATTTATTTATTTATTTAATTCCTGGGACCAAATACTGAATAGAGTGTCCTCTCCTCAATGTTTACTTTTGTCAACTTTGTCAAAGAGCAGTTAGTTGTAGGTCAGTGGCTTTACTTCTGGGTTATCTTTTTTTTAAAAAAAAAAACAGTGCGTGCTGCTTTGGTTACTGGAGTCTTGTAGTGAAGTTTGAAGTCCAGTAATGTGATGTCTCCAGCTTTGTTCTTTTTTGCTTAGGATTGCTTTGACTATTCGGGCCCTGTGTTGCTTCCATATGTATTTAAGCATTGTTTTTTCTAGATCTGTGAAAAATTGCACTGGTAGTTTGATAGGGCTTGCATTGAATCTGCAGATCGTTTTGGGTAGCATGGATATTTTAACCACATTGATTCTTCTAGTTCGTGAGTGTAGAATATTTTTCCATTTGCTTATGTCATTGTAATCTTTGATTTCTTTGAGCAGTTTTGTAGTTCTCATTGTAGAGACCTTTCTCCTCCTTGGTTAGATGTATCCCCAGGTCTTTGTGTGCTTGTGTATGACTATTGTAAGTGGAATTATGTTCTTGATTTGTTTCTCAGCTTAAATGTTGTTGGTGGATAGAAATGTTTCTGATATGTTAAACATTGATTTTTGTATCCTGAAACTTTGCTGACATCACTTATCAGATATAGGGGTTGCTTGGTGGAACATTTAAGGTTTTCTAGATATAGAATCATATGCTCTAAAAAGAAGGATGATTTAACTTCCTCTTTTTCTATTTGGATACTTTTTATTTCTTTTTCTTGCCTGATTGTCCTGGCTTGGACTTCCAGTCCTATGTTAAATAGGAGTGGTAAGGGTGGACATCCTTGTCTTTTTCCAGTTTTTAGGGGCATTGCTTCCAACTTCTGCCCATTCAGTGTGATTTTGGCTGAGGGTTTGTCACAGGTAACTCTTATTATTTTGGTACCTAGGTGGTTGAGGGTTTTTATAATTTAGGCATGTTGGATTTGATCAAATCCTTCACCTGCATCTATTGAGATGCTCATGTGGTTCTTGTTTTTAATTATGCTTATGTGATGGATTACATTTATTGATTTGCATATGTTGCAACCTTGCATCCCAGGAATAATACCCACTTGATCATAGTGAATTATCTTTTTGATGTGCTGCTGGATGAACTTTGCTAGTATTTTGTTGAGCATTTTTGTGTCTATGTTCACTATTGGCCTATGGTTTTCTTTCTTTGTTGTATCATTGCCAGATTTGGTATTAGGATAATATTGGCTTTATAGAATGAGTTAAGGAGGAGTCTGTCCTCCTTGATTCCTTGGAGGATTTCAGTAGGATTGGTACCAGCTCTTTTTTGCACAACTGGTAGAATTCAGCTGTGAATCCATCTGGTCCAACACTTTTTTTTTTTGGTAGGTAGGTCTTTTATTACTGATTCAATTTTGTGGCACATTATTGGTCTGCTCAGAGTTATCATTTCTTCCTGTTTCAATCTTAGGAGATTGTGTATTTCCAGGAATTTATCCATTTCCTCTAGATTTTCTAGTTTATATGCATATTGACGTCAAAAATAATCTTTGAGAATCTTTCTTTGGGATCTGTTATAATGTTGCCCTTTACCTTTCATTTATTTGGATTCTCTCTCTCTCTCTCTCTCTCTCTCTCTCTCTCTGCTGTTAATCTGGCCAGTGGTCTGTCAATCTTGTTTATCCTTTTAAAGAATCAGTTTTTTGATTCATTGATCCTTTGTATGGTTTTTTTTGTGTCTCAATTTCATTTAGTTTTGCTCTGATTTTGGTTATTACTTCTCTTCTGCTAACTTTGGGTTTAGTCTGTTCTTGTTTTTCTAGTTCCCTTGGTTGAGACGTTACACTGTTTATTTGAGATCATTCTATTTCCTTGATATGTGTGTGTCATGCTATAAATTCTCCTCTCAGCACAGATTTTGCAGCACCCCAGAGGTTTTGATAAGTTGTGTCTTTATTTTCATTTATTTCAAATAATTTTTTATTTCTGTTCTGATTTCACTGTCTACCAAAAAATTGTTCAGGAACAAGTTGTTTAGTTTCCATGTATTTGTGTAGTTTTGAGGGTTCCTTTTGGTATTGATTTTCTATCTTTATTCTGCTGTGGTCAGGGATGATGTCTGATATAATTTCAACTTTTAGAATTTATTGACACTTGATTTATGACTGAGCATGTTAGAGTATGTTGCATGTGCAGAAAGAATAATGTATATCATTGTGGCTATTAGATAAACTATTCTGTAGACATCTGTTAGGTGCAATTGGTCAAGAGTTTAATTTAAGTCCAGGATTTCTTTGTTAGTTTTCTGCCTCAATAAGTTGTCTAAAGCTATTGTGGTTGGTGAAGTTCCTCACTATTATTGTGTGGCTATCTAAATCCTCTTTTAGGTTGAGTAGTAATTATTTTACAAATCTAAATGTTCCAGTGTAGGGTGCATGTACATTTAGGATAGTTATTACTTCATGTTGGATCGAGTCCTTTATCATTATGCAGTGCACTTCACTTTTTTAAACTGTGGTTTGTTTAAAGTCTGTTGTATCTGAAACAAGAACAGTGACCCCTGTTCTTTTTTGTTCCATTTGTGTGGTAGATTTTTCTCCATCCCTTTATCTTGAGCCTGTGTGTAAGTAAGATGTGTCTCCTGGCGACAGCAAAAAGATAGGTCTAGAGATCAAACCTACATCTGATTGGCATTCCTGAGAAAGAAGAAGAGAATGGAATCACTCTGGAAAAAATATTTGCAGACATAATTCAAGAAAACTTCCCCTATCTTGCTAGAGAGATCAACATGCACATACAAGAAATTCAAAGAACTCCTGCAAGATACTATATGAGATGCCCATCCCTAGGCACATAGTCATCAGACTATCCAAGGTCAATGCAAAAGAAATCTTAAATGCAGTTAGAGAGAAGGACCAGACCACCTACCAAGGGAGACTCATCAGAATACCAGCAGACCTCTCAGCAGAAACCTTACAAGCTAAAAGAGATTGAGCTCCATTTTTAACATTCTTAAAGAAAAGAAATGCCAGCCAAGAATTTTTTACTCCATCAAACTAAGTTTCATAAACAACGAGGAAATAAAGTCCTTCCCAGACAAGAAAATACTGAAGGAATTTTTCCCCTCTAGACTGGCCCTACAAGAGATGCTTAAGAAAGTTCTAAACATGGAAGTAAAAGAACAATATCACCTAACACAAAAGCACACATAAGCACATAGCTTACAGACCATACAAATCATCCACAAAATCGAGAACACAAGGCACCTTAGCAAAACTATGACAAGAACAAATCCTCACATATCTACAGTAATCTTGAATGTCAATGACCTAAATGCCCCCAATTAAAAGACAAAGAGTGGTAAACTGGATATTTATTCTAGAAATTAATTATATCCTCACCCAGCCAGCCAGGTGTCATGGTATCTGACATTCTGCCAATGAAGAATCACAAGGTTAAATTTTAGATTGAACACTGTTTCTCCTTGGACACTCTTTAGAGCTCACTAGAATTGGCTTAATTGTGATCTATCTTATCATATTGACTTCCCTCTTTCAGGAATACAATAAAATTAACTAGGCATCAACTCTGTTCTACACACATGCACACTGGAAAGATAGGGAGAAACAGGGCTGACCTCACAGTCAGCTCCATAGACAGCTACACACATAGACCCTGTGACCCTGCACAGGAGTGGTGGCACTACACAAGGATGGGACAGTTCCACCCTGACATCTGAGACAACCGAGACAAGGAAGCAAGTGGGAAATGAGGTTAGAATTGAGAAATCTCAGACTCCTTGGGTTTCATGCTCCTTGAGTCTCATGCTGGCCTGAGAGAGCCAAGCCTTGGCCCATGATCTGGCTCACTTCTGTCCTAATGCTCTTCACCCAATGAAGGGACTTACACACACATATGGAGACAGTTCAGCCTTCATATCCAAGCTCCTTCCACAATCAGCGTCCTTGGCTCCCATCAGGCCTCCAGGTGCACATGATTCCGTGCCTTTGCTCATCTTCAGGATGAAGGACCCAGGGAAGAGCCCAGTAAGCTCTGGAAGTGAGTTTGATACCATGGGCAGAAAATCCCAGAGTTGGGTATAAGTGGATGATGTTCTACAAGGGGCTGTCCAGGCTTCGGATTGGCATGTTCCTCAGACCCTACAGATCCCTCAGGCCCGGGAGAAGGGCATGGCAAGAGGAGACCCAAACAAGGTCATCCAGAGTAGAGGGCCCAGGCCACAGTACTGTGCTTGCCTGAATCTAAGCACAGTACTGCTAAGGGCAATACTTATAGGAGAGGGTGGCTTATGCTAAGAGCTGTGGCAGCCTAAGAGGGCTTTCTAGAACTCTGGCAGTAAAGGAAGAAGCTAGGAAGGTCCTAGAAAGAGGAGGTGGCTGGACAAGCGGCTATATGCAAGAGACAAAAGAAAGAAGGCAGCGAGAGGGCAGGTGGCCGACCTCCTACTTCCTGGCCTTCCTACCTCAGTATTGACCCTGCTCATGTCCCCTCTGACCTCCTACAGCTCTCCATGTGTACAAGGACCAGCAGCATTGCCTGGGAGCTTGTTGGAAATGCAGACTCTCAAACCCCATCTTAGAGCCACTGAATCAGAATTGGCTTTGAACCAAAGTGAGTCCTGGGAGACTTGTAACTTGAGAAGTACTGGTCTACACCATACTACAACCCCTTGACTGAGCTTCCTTTCGTAGTGGTGAACATTCTCCTTGTTACTTCATGAGTTCAGCCTACAGAAGGATGGGGAGGGAGCGGACTGCACTTATTGTTCATTTCCCCCCATGGTCTTGGGATCCTTTGTTAATCTCTGCAGAGTTTGTGGGCGGAGTGGGCACCAGCCACTATAATTGTCTCCTGAGGAAGCTCTTCTTGGCCATGGCCTCTTTTGGATGTCCTGGGGCACAAATGGTCAGAATGTCCACTAAGATGTTCTCTGGGGATGCTAGGAGGAGGCTGCTGCCCTCACCTCTCCAGCACTCCTGGAATGAAAGAGGCTGCCTGGGCGGACCTGGAGTCTCTCAGCTCCTCAGTTTCAAGCCACTTTCTGATGTCTGTGAGCTCTTGAGATCAGGACAACGTCCTACACAGGAGGAGGGCCAGGAAAGTACAGATCACACAGAAGGATGAACCCAGTCTTGGGTCCACCTCCCCATGGTTCAGGAATGAAAACACTAGGCAAGACTTGGGGAGGAGTAGACCATGCTTTCCTCAAGAGAGGTTTAAAATGCCCTGGCCTGATTTCCTTGGCATGGGAAGCTGGAGGCAGGCAGATGTACCAAATTCAAGCAAACAGATGCTCCCACCAAGGACTTGGGTCTAGAGTGAGTGACACCTAGAAGCAGGACAGGTTAGAAGTCCTGTTGGTCGAGGTGGCATCCCTGTCCCCAGCAGAAGGGTCACAGTGTCCTGAGCAGGCTGTTCCTGCCCCATGACCTCAGCTGTCTTTCCAGATTCCTGTTTCCTGGTTCCTGCCAGTTTCCCTTCAGCTTCCCTAGATCCTGTGAGAGGCCCATGTCCTGCTCCAAGCGGGTAGAGTCCAGGTCTGTTGTGGGCAGAACTGATGATCGTTGCAGGGGAGGGAAAGGAAGAGGACGGGAACATGATGGTGGCAGAACTCTGTGGCCCCTAGGAAATTCAAGCCTGCTTCTCGCTCACCTCCCACCATCCGAAGCAGCCTGAGCAGATTTCACTTCACCTCTGTCATTAATGCGTGTGTCCTCTTCAATGACACTTGTCACCTGTATTAGTTAAGTGTCTGCCGCCTTCATTTGCCTGTGGGTGTTTGAAGAGCAATCCATATTTTGTCTCGGTGTGCCTCAGTTTCGCCACCTCTCATAGAGAAGATTGAATCATATCATTTCTAAGACTGCTTCCCCCACTGGTTCTATGAGCTGGCCCATGTGTTCAACCAATCAGCATGCTTTCCTGCAAGGCTCTAGGTGACATAAAATGGGAAACTGAGACCTAGAGAGAGGGAAGATGAATTTCCCAAGATTAAGAAGACAAAATCAGAAATGCAGGCGAGGGAACGAGTACTCATACTACTGCAGAACTCCAAATTCTACAAGAATGGATGCTTGTCCTTTATTTTTTATTTTTATTTTAAAGATGCAGGGTACAATTCAGGATTAGGTATACAAGTGGTCATTGTACAGGTAAAGCTTGGGCCTCCCTTTGGTCCCCACTTTGCCTGATTTGAGGTCAGGTACCCTTATTGATGTTGTGTCCCCCCACCTCCCCACCCCGGCAGTATCCCGCTACTGCTAATCCCTGTCTTATGGTATTATGGTAACCTTTCAGAGTCCACTCATGAGTGAAAACATATGGTACTCTGATCTGTGATAGATCACTGAGTA
>CAUYQG010138573.1:0-25367 GCA_963574415.1 Tarsius wallacei | reverse complement strand
ACGCCCGGCTAATTTTTTTGATTTATTGTAGAGATGAGGTTTCGCCTGCCCAGGCGGGTCTCGAACCCGCGGGCTCAGGCAGTCCACTCACCTCAGCCTCCCAAGGCGCGGGATTACAGGCTGAGCCACCGAGCCCGGCTTGACAGTTTTTTTTACAATCCTTTTTTAGTGTCATATGAACCAAAATTTTTTTACTGCATACCTGTTTCATTCAATTCTGTACCAAATGTAGGCTGGGCACAGTAGCTCACCCCTGTAATCTCAGCACTTTGGGAGGCTGAAGTAGGAGAATTGCTTGGACCCAAGAGTTCGAGACCAGCTTGGGTAACATAGTGAGATCTCGTCTCTACAACAATAAAAAATAAAAATTAGGGCATGATGGTACTCCCAGCTATTTGAGAGGTGAGAAGGCGGTAGGATCACCTGAATCTAGGAGGTCGAGGCTGCAGTGAACTGTGATTGTGCCACTGCACTCTAACCAGGGTGACAAAGTGAGACCTGACTCAAAAAAAAATCTGTACCAGGTGTAATCAGTCTTGTTTCTAAAATATCTATTGTTGTAGCTGCCTCATGGTTTTTAATTAATCACATTTACTTTCTTGGCTCCACTTTAAAAATATTTATATACTTTGAAATTTATGCTCTAGGCCGGGCACAGTGGCTCACGCCTGTAATCCCAGCACTTTGGGAGGCTGAAGCGAGAGTATTGCCTGAACCCAGGGGTTTGAGACCAGCCTGGGCAACTTGGTGAGACCTCGTCCCTACAATAAATTGAATAAAATTAGTCAGTCATGGTGGCACATGCCTGCAGTTCCAACTACTTGGAAGGCTGAGGCAGAAGATCACCTGAGCCCAGCAGGTTGAGGCCCTGTATCTGCAAGTTGCTCCCCAACAGTTTTTCATTGACCTTTCTATACTGCCACATTCTCCTTCCAAACTTATTTAATACTGAGGCATATTTGATTATTTTTCCTCTTTTTTAAAGCCATTAGCCTTCCATGTTATATAGACAGAATACATTATTTTATTTTTTATTTTATTTTATTTTATTATTTTATTTTGATTTGGAGTCTCACCTTGTCACCCAGGCTCACGGCCACTGCAACCTCAACCTACTGGGCTCAGGTGGTAGCTGGAACTACAGGTATGCGCCACCATGCCTGGCTAATTTTTTGATTTATTGTAGAAATGAGGTCTCACTAAGTTGCCCGGGCTGGTCTCAAACCTGTGGGCTCAGGCAATCCTCTCCTCTTGGCCCCCCAAAGTGCTGGGATTATAGGCGTGAGTCACCATGCTCAGCCAACATTATTTTATCTTACCTTTTTTTTTTGGAGGCAGGGGTCTCCTTCTGTCACCCAGGCTGGAGTACAGTGCTCTGATCATAGCTCACTGCAGCCTCAAACTCCTGGGTTCAAGTTATTCTCCTACCTCACCCTCCCGAGTAACTAGGGTTATAGGAGTATGCCACCATACCCAGCTAATTATTTTATTTTTATAGAGATGAGGTCTTACTATGTTACCCAGGCTGGTTTTAAACTCCTGGCCTGTTAGTCTTCCAGCCTCAGCTGCCCAAAGCACTAGGATTATAGCTTAGCTTTCTTTAATGGTTTTATACTTATAAGATGCTTTGGTCTTGTTTTTTAGTAGCCTGTAGAATCCACAGGGTCTGTCTCGATATTTCCTAATTTGTTTGTTGAAATTGTAGCAAAGACTTCAACTTGAGGAAAATCTGAGTTAACTTGTAACTTTCCTTCATTGAAAAAATGTACCAGATATCTTTTAATCATATTTGTTTATTGTTCCATAGGCCTTACAAAAGTAGTCTCAACAGTGTGTGGCACGCAGGCACACCTTGTGGTTTATTGTTTCTAAAGGACATTCTTTTCTGTTCCTAATAGTTTCTCGTTTTACTGTTTCTCTGAAATGTGCCAGAAAGATTGGACTTACTCTGTGTGACCTTTGAGGACAGACTCAGACCAATGTGCAGGTTTATAGAGTAGTAGGTTTTGGTTCAACCTGAGGAAGCTTGTTCTTATATTAAGAACTTTTGTAACAGATAAGAAGTTTCCCGGAGAAGTAGTGAGTTCCCTGTCATTAGAGGCACTTGGAAAGAGACTGGATTTTCTGCCTTGCTAACCTAGCCATCTTTTTTCATTTCCAGCAGTTCTTATTGAACCAGGAATTAGAGAATTAAAGAGGTCAAGCTCTAACACAGGATAGGCCAGTCCTGCCTAGTACCGGTTTTGTCAACAATGTTTTGGTATGGGAGGAATCATCTTTCAAAAAGCAGGTAGAACGGAGTATTAGGAGCTTTGGTGATAGCAAAAAGCTACTTATACTAACTCATTACTTCATTTCATTCATTTCTCTAGTTATGGGTTTAAGTAGACTTTTGGGTTGAAGAAGACAGGTCCTTGGCAGGTGTTGAAACAAATGTAAGATTGCAGATATATGGGCACTTCCACATCTGGTATTGGTAGAGATTTTGACAGGTCCTTTCAGTACTTTCTTCTGCATGAATTGTTTTTATTATTTTACATTTACTTTTTGTTATCTAGTAATTCTGCATTTTCATCAGTTATAAAAGCATTGTTTCATTCTTCCTCTGACCTTCTTCTCATATGCTTTGTGTTGACTGAACTTGGGGTGGGGGATATTCTTATCAATGGACTATGACTTCCATTTTGGCCTTAGAAATGTTTGACTTGGCTGGGTGCGGTGGCTCATGCCTATATAATCCCAGTACTTTGGGAGGCCGAGGTGAGAGGATTTCCTGAGCCCGTGGGTTTGAGACTAGCCTGGACAACTTGACAAGACCTCATCTCTACAATAAATAAAAATATTAGCCGGGTGTGGTGATGTGTACCGGTAATTCCAGCTACTTGGAAGGCTGAGGCAGAAGGATCACCTGAGCCTAGCAGGTCAAGACTGCGGTGGCTGTGAGTGTGCCACTGCACTCCAGCCTGGGCGACAGAGTGAGATTCCAACTCCAAAAAAAAAAAAAGAAAAGAAAAGAAATGTTTGACTTGGGTAACTCTGAGGAAGTCTGTCCAGTGGTTAGACTTTCCTGGGTAGGGAAATCTGGTTATTCTATGTGGTATAAGATATAGGAAAGATTGCTTCTTCGCCTTTTGACTAAGATCAAGTATAAGATACAGGAGAGAAGCAACAGCAAAGGAGGAACTAAAGTTACTATATTGACCCAGGGAGTTGGGAATGAGTATTCCAGTGTCAGCTTAGGAAAAACAAGTTTGTGTTTTACTTTAAAGATTGTCCCAGGAAAAATAAAGCTTCCTTTGGGAAATCTCTAGGGAAGGGCAGGATTCGACCTTCTTGTCATTGATTTCTTAACTTGTTTTGGGTCTGAGGCAACTCTGACCAGCCATTTGAAGCCGTGAATCTGCATTCTAAAAGCCACCCATTGGACATGTAGATAAGATTGTACATATAATTTCAGGGGCTTACAGATTCCCTGAAACTGTTCCTTGTTAAGAGACTCTGCTAAAAGGACATAGAGTCCACCTGGCTCTTTGACAAAATAAAGTGCTCCAATGCTGTACAGGAGGAATCTGTTGAAAACCCGAATTGTGGCTGGACTCGGTGGTTCAGCCTATAATCCCAGCGCTTTGGGAGGCCAGGCAAATGGGTTGCCTGAGCCTGCAGATTCGAGACCACCCTGGGCAACTTGGCGAGACCTTGTCTCTACAATAAAACAAACCAAAAAAATTGTCCGGGCATTGTAGCGTGCATCTGTAGTTCTGGCTACTTGAAAGGCTGAGGTGGAAGGATTACCGAAGTCCAGCAGGTCGATGCTGGGATGGCCATGAGCATGCCACTGCACTCTAGCCTGGGCAATGGAGTGAGACTCCAACTCAAAAAAAAAAAAAGAAAAAGAAAGTCTGAATTGTGATGTGACTGGCGTTTGCTACCTCTTTGTTCCTTTCCTAACTAAATGTCACAGAATTCTTTGCATTGAATATGATGATTTGCAGGTCAGTTATTACAGGGGGCAGGTTGGCTTTTTTTCCTATTTCATCTTTTTTAAAAAAGAACTGTCTGCTCCTGGGTGGACATGCAGTGGCTTCTCAGCAGCTGCCATCACAGTGCTTTGGGGCAGAAGACAAGAGCTGAAAAACGAATTCTGAGAGGAGCACTAAAGGAAAATGCACGAACTCCTAGTTTATAATTTATCTGGAATTCTAGGGAAATTATCTAATCAAAATAATTAAGACTTTTTCACCAATAAATCATTGAGAACTTCTGCTGAACCTGAAGCAGTATCCTGGCTCTTAGGATGTGGCATTTATTTTAGTCCTGAACATAGAGAAGATACTGCAGGCAGGTTGCCAGACTGTGGTTTTGGTTGGTAGCGTTACCTTACGACCACCTTACCTATGCAGTTTAACAAATGCTGTGGAGCCCAACGTTTATGCAGCCATGTGCTTGATGCTAGGAATTCAAATAGTTACTTCTGCTTTTGCAGATCCCATAGCCAAGTGGCCTGTGATGCATCTTCAGGTAGAGAAAAGTGTATCCATCCATATTATGATTTTTTCCCCCCTCTTTTTTATTTAGCTTTTCCCCAGACCTGGCTCTAGACTCACCAGGCACTGACCACTTTGTCATCATTGCCCAACTGAAGGAAGAAGTGGCTACCCTGAAGAAGATGTTACATCAAAAGGATCAGATGATTTTAGAGAAAGAGAAGAAGGTACGATTTAGTTAATTCCTCCAGACCAGAATGATGCAAGGATAAGATGCGTGGTATGGGACGTGATGATAACTCTGTTTAACTGTTGGAGTTGAGTATTTAACATTGACACTGAAAGAGGTCCCATGGCAAGACTGGGATATCCTGGGGAGAGGCTAGCTATCTGCCAAGATGGAATGGCATTATCTTGGTCAGTCCATTCCAGTCAGGTGGGTTCAGAATGCTGATTTTTCTCAGCACTTAGAATTTCTACTTCCCAGAGAGTACATTTATTAACCAAGTTTATAGAAATGATGTTTAAAACCACAATGTCTGCAACTCAGTTCACAATGGGGCATATAGCACACTACTCATCTCAGCATGAACTACCTTGGGAGGTTGTAATCAGAAGGTGCTGAATAAGCACGGAGTTGAGACAAGAGGAGGTAGTTAATGTCATTGGAATGTTTAATGCTTTCAGGCTGAAAGAACCTGTTGTCTTCATCTCTTTGTGGTGATGGCCATGTCTGTGGGACAGTAAAGCTCAAAATATGTGGGCCTGGTCTCCCTCAACAGTGTTCAGGTTGGCCCTCCACCATGACTCTTACATCACTGACAACTCCCTTACTAAGTGACCCATTCTTTTTTTTTTTTTTTGAGTTAGAGTCTCACTCTGTTGTCCAGACTAGAGTGCAGTGTCATGCTCACAGCCACTCCAGCGTCGACCTGCTTGGTTCTGGCGATCCTTCCACCTCAGCCTTCCAAGTAGCCAGAACTACAGGTGTGTGCTGCCATGCCCAGCTAATCTTTTATTTATTGTAGAGACGAGGTCTCGCCAAGTTGCCCAGACTGGTCACGAACCCACAGGCTCAGGCAGTTCACTTTCTTTGGCCTCCCAAAGTGCTGGGATCACAGGCTGAGCCACTGAGCCCAACCAAGAGCTGAGGTTTTTTCTTTTTTAACTTGTTCCCTGTCCCCCACCTCCCCCGCTAGCTACATTTCTAGATTACCTGGTTATTTTAAGTGTCCTTCTTTCATTTGTCTGGCAGATTTTCAGGTTATACTCGAACCCCACCCCTCTGAAAAACGAACTCACTAGCGAACTAAATAGCTTTCCTTAGTTTTTCTTTTTTGTTCCTAAACTTTCTACTTTTTTTGAAATGGGGGCACGGGGGTCTGGTTTGTGATCCAGTGCCACATGAAAGATGCAAAAGAATTGCACAGCAATTAGATTAGAAAATATAGTTTATTTAGAAAGTAAATTAGAGAGTTAGAAGAGAGAGACAGAGACAAACACACACACAGGTGATTCACCTCCCCAAGGTAGGGGAGGGGGCCAAAACTAGGAAACATGGTGACCATAGCTCAAAGAGTCACATGGCCAGACTGTAGCTTACCATAGCTTAGCAAAGCAATGGCAAGCTGAAATTTTTAAAGGAGCAAACATAGCAAGGCACGGTAGATTATACTTGTTATCCCAGCACTTTGGGAGATGGAGGCAAGAGGGTTGCCTGAGCCCAGGGGTTCGAGACCAGCCAAAAAATTAACCAGGCATGGTAGCACATGCCTGTGGTTTCAGCTACTTGGAAGGCTGAGGCTGAAGGATCACCTGAGCCCAGCAGATCGAGGCTGCAGTGGCCGTGAGTGTGCCATGCAGTCCTGCCTGGGCAACAGAGTGAGACTCTGACTCAAAAAAAAAAAAAAAAAAAAAAAAAGCAGGAGCAAACACAAATAAGTTATCTTCCATAGCTTTTTCAGGGTCAAGGTCCTCAGCTTGGAACACAGGCTCTTCCACATCATGCCTGTCTATCTGTATCCTAATCTGCCACTCTCCAAGCTCACCAGCCATTCAAATAACCTCTCAGTTATCTCACATTCTTCTGCCTGTGCCCGCACATTCCCTGTGCTTGAATGCCCTTCTGCTCATCTTATATGCCTATTGCTACTGTACCTCAAAGCTCAGCTCACACATCACCTCCCTGACTGAGGTGTCTCTTCTCTGCACTCCTTGAGTAGCATAGGCAGTGGAGGGGAGCCTGGGGTTTGAAATCGAGCTCTGTCAGGCCAGTTGCAGTGGCTCAAGCCTGTAATTCCAGCACTTTGGGAGACTGAGGCGAGAGGATTGCCTGAGCCCGCGGGTTTGAGACCAGCCTGGGCAACATGGTGAGACCTCATCTCTACAATAAATCAAAAATGGTAGCGCGCGCCTGTAGTTTCGGCTACTTGGAAGACTGTGGCAGAAGGATCACCGGACCCCACCCAGCAGGTCAACGCTAGAGTGGCGGTGAATGTGCCACTGCACTCCAGCCTGGGTGACAAAAGTGAGACTCTAACTCAAAAAAAAAAAAGAAATCTAGCTCTTTCACTTGGTAATACTGTGTGTGATCTTCGCTGTCTTACTTAGCCTTTTCTAAACCTCAGGTTTCCTGTCTATAAAATTGGAATTCTGCTGCCCACAGGGTTATCTTAAAGATCAAATGACGTCTTGGAAGGCTGAGGCAGAAGGATCATCAGAGCCTAGCAGGTTGACTCTGGGGTGGCTGTGAGTGTGCCACTGCACTCCAGCCTGGGCAACAGAGTGAGACTCCAACTCAGAAAAATTTAAAAAATAAATTAAAAGGTCAAATGAAGTAATATAATCAGTTTTTCTGGCACATTATAAAAGTTAGTAATTGGCAGAGGTGGTTATTCTCAAGATTTCTCTCAAACCATCAGTTAATTTGTATCTGTTTTATTTGGAGGGTTGATGGCATATATTAGATACATAAAATCTTAAAAATGTGTTAGTGGTTAAGTATCAGAAATGTTAACTCAAGATTTTGTGCCATCTTCAGGAAAGCTTTAGAAAAAAATGGGCTATGGAACCTCCCTGGCTTTGATTTAGGTATGGGTCTGCAGGAGAGCCCTAAGATTTCATTAATTTGGGGGACCATTTAGCTGTCTGATAGCAAAATATTTTTTATTGCACAGAAATTTATCTTTGTCAGTCTGCCTTTTTTCCTTCAGATTACAGAGTTGAAGGCTGACTTTCAGTACCAGGAATCTCAGATGCGAGCCAAAATGAACCAGATGGAGAAAACCCACAAAGAAGTCACAGAACAATTGCAGGTGACTCTGTTTATTTTATGTGCTAACTCTGGTGTACCTAGCTATTTTTTTTTTTTTTTTGAGTTGGAATCTCTCTCTGTCACCCAGACTGGAGTGCAGTAGCACACTCCCAGCCACCGCAGCCTCGACCTGCTGGGCTGCGGCAATCCTTCCACCTTAGCCTTTCAAGTAGCCGGAACTTACAGGCGCGCGCTACCATGCCTGGCTAATTTTTGATTTATTGTAGAGACGGGGTCTCGCCAAGTTGCCCGGGCAGGTCTCAAACCCGCAGGCTCAGGCAATCCACTCACCTTGGCCTCCCAAAGTGCTGGGATTACAGGCTGAGCCACCGAGCCTGGCCAGCTATAGTATTTTAAGTGATCATCTCAGGTTCCTTTTTTTCTCAAAGTGTTGACAACTCACATATCTCTTTTAGATATCTTGTATTGTTTTACTCTTGGATGTCTTCTGGTCATTTCCCTGTTTTTGAACAGTGGAAGTGTTGTTTTTTTTGTTTTGTTTTGTTTTTAGTCAGAGCCTCACTCTTTGGCCCAGGATGGAGTGCAGTGGCATGCACCCGGCCACTGCAGCCTCTACCTGCTGGGCTCAGGCAATCCTTCCACCTCAGTCTTCCAAGTAGCCAGAACTACAGATGCACGCTACCACGCCCAACTCACTTTTTTATTTGTAGAGACGAGGTCTCACCATGTTGCCCAGGCTGATCTCAAAACCGTGGGCCCAGGCAATCCTCTTGCCTCGGCCTCCCATAGTGCTGGGATTATAGGCTTGAGCCAATGGAAGTGTTTTTTAATCAAAAGAAAAGGAAAGAAAAAAATAAGTGTGTTCTTTGATTTTTTTAAATAAATTAGATGTGATTCCAGATATTGAATTATAAATTCTGTTTATCCAGCTCATGGAGACACTCCATGTTTTGTTTGTATTGCATAAAGCATCCTTTTATAACAATGAATCCCAAGAGATCGAGGTTCCCTGTTAACCTCTAGCAAATTTTTTTTTCCTGAACTGTGTCAAGCCTTGGAGCTTACTTTTTTTTCCCCACCCCTAGAATTGTTCACCTTTTTCTGACCCTCTACATTGTCTGCCTTAGCATCTGCACTTATTCTACATGAAAAACATATCCTATCTGTTAAAGCATCCTTCTTGCACTGATTTTTTTTTTTTTAGGCGAAAAACCGAGAGCTACTGAAACAGGCAGCTGCTTTGTCCAAGAGCAAGAAGTCGGAGAAGTCAGGAGCGATAACCTCTCCGTGACAGACCGTGAGGAGGCTCCCTCGCAACAGCAAATGAAGTTTTCCTGGGTTAGAGTGGGAGACCTGGCTGTTCTTTGGGCATTGCAAGCTTTCTTAAGAAATCTATATTTTATTACTGTTATCCTTCTTTGTGCGATTGCAGTGAGCTGAATGGAAACACCTGGTTTGTGCTGTGTTATCACCGCATGCTTGAGTGTTTGGGGTTTCAAACTCTCTCTCACTACTAGGATTTCTACTCTTTTTCTGCTGCTTCTCTTTCTTTTGCTACTATTTGTTTGTGTGTGTGTGTGTGGTGGTCACTGCTCAGTGTAATGTACAGAATGACTTTTCTTTTGGTCCATCGTTGCATCCTGCCATACCCATGAGCAAATAGTTTGGCATTAATTATATATCACTGCCACCCTCTGAACTCTGAAAACTGCCACCTTAAGACTTGGTACAATGGAAGAGGCTTTCTCTCTCCAGTAAACCTTTTGCTTCAGGGTATACTTTTGGGTTTTTTTCCAGATATATTATGTATGAACTTTGTACTATGTATAGCCAGAGTTTTATTTATTTTTTAAAAAAAGAAACTTTTTCTTGATAAAGGAATAATGGTAGCCTAGCTAGTTCTTGTAAAAGTGATGCCTCTTCAAAAAAACAATCTTATTCTCTAGCTTTTAGTAAAAGAATTAGATCTTTTCTTTCTTGTTACCTTAGAGTCTTAAAAACAGATTGCTAAGGTGAAACAATTCAATGCATAAGTATGGAGTTAAGTGCCTTTTGGAAGATTTCTTGGAAGAGCATTGAAGGAGATACTTACGGGAGGTAGCTAAGATTTGAACAGTCTGTCTTTTTAAGTAAGGGCAGAAAGAAAGGTTGTCCAGGTTGTACTGGACACTTCCCTCCCCCACCCCTTTTCTGATTGTTTTATGTGATTGATTTTAAATTCTCACACTGCCACTTCTTTTTTAAAAAAAAATCCTTTATTTGCTTATATCAGTTGTCATACTGGACTACTGTCAGAGAACATGTTCTTACATGAGCAGGTTAAAAATGGGGTAACATTTGAACTATAGAGTATTTCTGGGGTCAGTTCAAGCAAGGACTCTGAGTCTGATTGGGAGAAGTGGTATTACTGTTCCTTCTCCCCTCCTCACTCACCCTAGCCTGGATACTCACTGTTTTTAATGGAAATGTATCGAAAGCAGGTGCTTCTTTAAAGCACTTGGCCTCAGCCCTGTCTTCCCTTATTGACCTAGTAAGCACATGGATTTAGTTTTGCCAGAGAGGGGATAGATTTGCATTTCTAGCCATACTCTCAGGTCCTTTATGTGATGTTTGTGAAAGGAGGTAGGGATGAGTAGTGTATGCTATGAAACAGAGCAAAACCAACTACCCTGGAATCATTAATGCAGGGAGTACTAGGATTGGAAGTAATTGTGAGGGCAGATGACATTTGTGCCTCAGTCTACCAAAATCAAAGCAGTAAATTGAGCTTGCTAGGTATTTACTAGAAGCAAATGTTCTATAATTTGTGATAGCATTCTCGTAAGTGGAGCCATGCACATCATTGGACAGAGATAGGGAAATGGGTAACTTCTGATAAGAGATACAATGGACCATGTTGCTTATATATCACCCTAGTAAGGGGATGTGATTTTCCCTTCTAAGCAGGGGAAATGGCAGTGCTAAATAGTTTTGTAACTTTTTGAATGATAAACTTTTAGGTAAAGATAAACTGTCAGATAATATTTTTCAGATGCATTTGCATTGACTATGGGGGAAAGATTGTGAAAAAATGACAGTCGTGGTTTTTTTTTTTTAATTTTAAAGACTGAGATTCTGTTATGTGAAGTATGAAAATATAAAAACACATTTAGTTTTATACTAAATCTTTTTTTAAGGTTTTGGCATTTAATATACAGCAAATCCACACATTTTCTAACTTTCCATAAGTTCCAAAAAGGGAAGGAAGAAACCTCAATCTTGAGATTTTGATTTTTAAAAATCATGACACTGTTTTACCATGAAATTGAGTAGCTAACTTTTGGTAACACCTTTTGTTTCTTTGTATGTTTGTAATAATGGACATTTTAAAACACAGGAATGTTTGGTTTGTACAGACTTTGACAAATGTGTGTTAATAAAAATTCATATTGACTCAAGTATAATTGTTGGATTTTGTTTTTATTTATTTTTTGCTGGTTCAGCATTAGACATATCCCATTATCCCCTTCAACCTAGAAAACAGTTTGTACTGCTAGTAGACTGAAAAAATTAAAAGCCTAACTGTGCTAATTTAGGATTTCTTTTTCTTTTTTTTAGTTAGAGTCTCACTCTGTCACCCAGACTGAAGTGCAGTGGCACATTCACGGCCACCACAGCCTCGACCTGCTGGGTTCAGGTGATCCTTCTGCTTCAGCTTTCCAAGTAGCTGGAACTACAGGCATGTGCCACCACAGCGGGCTAATTTTTTGATTTATTGTAAATACATCTCACCAAATTGCTCAGGCTGGTCTCGAACCCCTGGGTTCAGGCAGTCCTCTTGCCTCTGCCTCCCAAAGTGTTGGGATTACAGACGTGAGCCACCGCACCTGGCTAATCAAGAGTTTCATGTCCACTAGAGAGTAAACTCATTCTCTATCTTCTGTGGTTTTATTTATCCAGTGTAAGTGCTCACTTTGCAATAGGCACTGTGGTAGGCAGTGGGGATACAGCAGTAGCAAAACCAACAGTTACTATCTTTATAGGACTTCCGTTTAGTGGAATATTAGATGATACCATAACACCATTGTTGCTTGATTTTTATCTTTATATTTACCATTATTATTGCAAATATAATACAGGATGAGTTTTCCTAAGGTATGCGTGAATGCCTCTTGAGATGCCATCTCAGAAGGAGGAGAGAAATATATTAGTTTGCAACCCTAGTACTAGTAGGTTTTTAAGTTAGAAACAGGTGCCTTTCAGACTGTCACTGTCACATCCCAGTCATTCTATAAACTTAAAAATAGCTAAGCCAAGCAGGGAGGCTCACTTAATCCCAGCACTTTGGAAGATGGAGGCAGAAAGATTGCCTGAGCCCACAGGTTCGAGATCAGCCTGGGCAACATAGGGAGATCTCATCTCTACAATAAATAAAAAAATTAGCTGAGCATGGTGGCATGTGCCTGTAGTTCCAGCTACTTGGAAGGGTCAGCAGAGCCCAGCAGACCGAGGCTGTGGTGGCTGTGAGCATGCCACTGCACTCCAGCCTGGGAGGCAGAGTGAGACTCCAACAACAACAACAAAAGGCTGGGTGTGGTGGCTCAGCCTGTAATCCCAGCACTTTGAGAGGCTGAGGTGAGAGGATTGCCTGAGCCCTGGGGTTCAAGACCAGCCTGGGCAACTTGGTGAGACCCTGTCTCTACAATAACTCACAAAAACTAGCTGGGTGTGGTGGTGTGCATCTGTAGTTCCAGCTACTTGGAAGGCTGAGGCAGAAGGATCGCCTGAACCCAGCAGGTCGAGGCTGCAGTGGCCGTGAGCGTGCCACTGCACTCTAGTCTGGGCAACGAGTAAGACTCCAACTAAAAAAATAAATAAAAGTTTTAAAAAAGCTAATTTTTTCTGAATAAATGAAAGATGATTAGCTTTATTTTGTAGGCTATGTTTATGACTACTACATTGTATGAATTAATTTATTCATTCACTTAGCCTTAAAAACCACTATAGGAGAAGGATACAGTATAAACAGATGTCTTTTAGTCCTTTAGGAAGGTCTTCACACTAATCCTTAAAGTAATTTAGCAGACTTTGGTTCCATTCCTTGCTGTTTAAGACCACAGGTTACCTGCAGTCTGGCTATCCTCAACTAATAGCCAGTTACTTGGAGGATGGGCCATTCACAGGAAGGCCAAAACTATCAGGAGTTACAGGGTTTTCTGGCTACTACTGCTGTATACCAAATTACCCCTAAAATTTAATGACTTAAAATTGCCATTTGAATATGCCCACAGTCAATAATATTCCTATTGGTCAATACTTTGGACAGGGCACTGTGGGGATGATTTGTCTGTGTTCTACAATGTCTGAGTCCTCAGCCAGGAAGAATCAAAAGCTGAGGGACACTTCATGGGGCTGGAATCATCTCTGAAGAATCGTATACCTGTATAACTAGTTCCTAGGCTGGGATGACTAGAAGTCTAGTAATGCTAACTGGGGCACATATGTGACCTCCCCATACAGCTTGGCCTTCCCTAGCACAGTGGCCTCAAGGTAATCAGATTTCTTACATGGTGGCTCAAGACTCCAAGCACAAGTGTTTCTGTGAACAAAGCTGAAGCTGCAAGCTGCATTACATCTGGCCTGTTTTCGTTTTTCTTTTTCTTTTTTGGAGTTGGAGTCTGTCGCCTAGGCTGGAGTGCGGTGGCATGCTCACTGCCACCCCAGCGTCGATCTGCTGGGCTCAGGCAATCCTCCCACCTCAGCTTTCCAAGTAGCCGGAACTACAGGTGTCCGCTACCACACCCTGCTAACTTTTTGATTTTGTTGTAGAGATGAGGTCTCGCCAAGTTGCCCAGGCTGTTCTTGAACCCATGGGCTCAGGCAATCCCCTCACCTTGGCCTCCCAAAGTGCTGGGATTATAGGCTTGAGCCACCGCTCCTGGCCTGACCTGTTTTCAAAGGTCATACAATCTCACTTCTGCCATATTTTCTTGGTGGAATTAGACAGAAGCCCACCTAGGCTCAAGGAGAGGACATATAGATCCCTTGTTGAGAGAATGACAAAGTAAAAGAACATGTGGAGCCGGCTGTAGTGGCTCATGCCCACAATCCCAGCACTTTGAGAGGCAGAGGCAAGAGGATTGCCTGAATCCAGGGGTTCGAGATCAGCAAAAAAAATTAGCTGGTCATGGTGATGCGTACCTGTAGTTCCAGCTACTTAGATAGCTGAGGAGGAAGGATCTCCTGAGCCCAGCTGGTCAAGGCTGCAGTGGCCGTGAGGGTGCCAGCCTGGGCAACAGCGTGAGACTCCAACTAAAAAATAAATATAAAAATAACGTGGGATGGAAGCTATTGTGACCATCTTATAAAATATAATTTGATGTCTGGGCTCGGTGGATCAGCCTGTAAACCCAGCACTTTGGGAGACTGAGGTGAGTGGACTGCCTGAGGCCACAGGTTCGAGACTAGCCTGGGCAACGTGGCAAGACCTCGTCTCTACAATACATAAAAAAAAAAAATAAAAAAAAATTAGCTGGGCGTGGTGGCGTTCACCTGTTGTTCTGGCACTTGGAAGGCTGAAGCAGAAGGATCGCCGGAGCTCAGCAGGTCGACACTAGGGTGGCTGTGAGTGTGCCATTGCACCCCAGCCTGGGCAACAGAGTGAGACTCTTAAAAAAAAACAAATATAATTTGCCACACAAAGAATGGATTTTGGAACTAAACCAGATCTGAGAGAGCAAGCTGCAATGTCTTTTATGTACTACCTTCAGACGTCGCACTCCATCATTTCTGCAATATTTTATTGGTTACAGAAGTCAAATTACCAACACTACTCAATGTGGGAAGGGACCACCCAGGTGCATTAATTCCAGGAGACAACAGTCATTGAGGTTCCATCTTGAAGTCTGGCTACTACATTAACTTTTGGCCTAAAGGATTCAGTGACCACTATGTGAACTTCTGGATTTTGAAGGCAGCAATGAAAATTACCATTTTGGGGAAAGCAGTTCATATTTTTTAGCCATTACTGGAATCAATGTCTTCTCTGCCGCCCAGTAATTGCCAGACTGTCCCTGCAGCAGATTACCAAACCTTCTCAAAAAGTGAGATCCGGCTGGGCAAGATGGCTCATGCCTGTAATCCCAGTACTTTGGGAGGTGGAGACAAGAGGATTGCCTGAGCCCACGGGTTCGAGACCAGCCTGGGCAGCATGGCAAGACCTCGTATCTACATAAATAAAAAAATTAGCTGGGCATGGTGGCGCATACCTGTGGTCCAACTACTTGGAAGGCTGAGGTGGAAGGATTGCCTGAGCCCAGCAGGTCGAGGCTGCAGTGGCTGTGAGCATGCCACTGCACTCCAGTCTGGGCGACAGTGAGACTTAAACTAAAAATAAATAAATAAGTGAGACCATGTTGTGCAATGACATTAGACTGCCTGGATTTGAATCCTGTCTCTACTTACCTTAGGGTTGTTGTAAGGATTAAATACTACATGCAGAAGACTTAAGAATAGTGCTTGGCACATAGCACGTACTCAATTCTGTAAGCTTTTGTCGTTTATGACTTTTTTTCTTTTTTGAGTTGGAGTCTCACTCTGGAGTTCAGTGGCACTCTCCTGGCCACCGCAGCCTTGACCTGCTGGGCTCCGGCGATCCTTCCTCTTCAGCCATCCAAGTAGCCAAAACTACAGGTGCACACTACCATGCCCGGTCAATTTTTGATTTATTGTAGAGACGAGGTCTTGCCAAGTTGCCCGGGTGGATCTTGAACCCGCAGGTTCAGGCAATTCACTCGCCTCGGCCTCCCAAAGTGCTGGGATTACAGGCTGAGCCACCGAGCCTGGCCTCATTTATGACTTCTACAGAATCAATATTTTCTGATTCTTTTTTATTTTTTATTTTTTTGAGTTGGAGTCTTACTCTGTTGCCCAGACTGGAGTGCAGTGGCCGCTCCTGGCCACCGCAGCCTTGATCTCCTGGGCTCCGGCGATCCTTCCGCCCCAGCCTTCCGAGTAGCCGGAATTACAGGCATGCGCTACCATGCCCGGCTAGGTTTTGATTTATTGTAGAAATGAGATCTCGCCAAGTTGCCCAGGTGGGTCTCGAACCCACGGGCTCAGGCAATCCACTCACCTCAGCCTCCCAAGGCGCGGGATTACAGGCTGAGCCACCGAGCCCGGCTTATTTTCTGATTCTTAAGAGGGAAAAATGATAGAGGGACAAGTTAAATTGAACATGTATGTTCCCTTGTTTTTTCCTTCCAAAGTCACTTTATTCCAAGGTCACTTCTAGGCCACCAGAATATTATTGCATCCCACAATTTTTGTACCTCCTTTTCTTTTCTTTATTTTATTATTTTATTATTATTATTATTTTTTGAGTAGAAGCCTTACTCTGTCACCCAGGCTGGAGTGCAGTGGTATGCTCACGATCACCACAGCCTTGACCTGCTGGGCTCAGATGATCTTTCTGCCTCAGCTTTCCAAGTAGCTAGAATTACAGGCACATACCACCACGCCTAGCTAATTTTTTGATTTATTGTAGAGACGAAATCTCACCAAATTGTTCAGGCTGTTCTTGAACCCCTGGGCTCAGGCAATCCTCTCGCCTCTGCCTCCCAAATTGCTGGGATTACAGGCATGAGCCACTACCCTGACTTGTACCTCTTTTTCAACACATTACCCACCTCATGCATGTCACTTTATTGCACCGATTTCTGGAGTGCCATTTAAAAAAAAAGTTCAGTAAGATACACTGGCAAACAATAAAATGTAGCCTTTTTTGTGAATAGTTAATGAATTTTGAAAAATGTATGCAATTGTGTAATCACTTCCACAATCAAGATATACAACATTTTCTTCAACCCCCAAACATCCCTTTTGGCCCTTGGTAATCAATCTCCTTCCCTCCACTCCAGCCCTTTGCAATCATTAATCTGATTTCTGCTCCTATAGCTCTGATTTCTATCCCTATGGCTCTCTTTTAGAGATTGTCATATAAATAAAATCACATAGGATGTGGCCTTTTGTGTTTGATTTCTTTTTTTTTTTTTTGAGTTGGAGTCTCACTCTGTCGCCCAGACTGGAGTGCAGTGGCCGCTCCCGGCCACCGCAGCCTCGACCTGCTGGGCTCAGGCGATCCTTCCACCTCAGCCTTCCGAGCAGCCGGAACTACAGGCACGCGCTACCGCACCCGGCTAGTTTTTTTGATTTATTGTAGAGATGAGGTTTCGACTTAGCATATGCATTTGAGATTCACCCATGTTGTTGCGTGTCTCAATAATTTATTTCAGGTCTCAGTGGTTTCTTTTTACAGCTAAATAGTTTCCACTGTATGGCTATACCACAATTTATCTATTCAGCAGCTGATGGACACTTGAACTATTTCTAGTTTTTGGTTATTATGAATGAAGCCGCCTTAAATATTTGGACTCCAGTCTGTATACACATGTGTTTTCATTCCTCTTGGGTAAATACCTGCTGGATTGCTGGGTTGTATGGCAAATTTATATTTAACTTTCTAAGAAACTGTCAGACTGTTTTCCAAAGTGACTCTACCATTTTGCATTCCCACCGGCAATAGGAGTGACACATTTTATTTTTTATACTTTTTTATTTTAAACATGCGGGGTACAATTCAGTGTTAGGTATACAAATATTCATTATGCAGGTATCCATGTTGATAAGGTGTGCCCTCCCCTTCCCCTGACAGTTTCCCACTACTGGAGTGACACATTTTAATACAGCCTTATTTGTAATCGAAGTGAATTTCTCCATTGACTCTTCCCCATCATTCTCCAGGAAGCTCACCATCATGGTGATAGTGATATTTTGTCTTTATTAATATAGTTTCTGGAGCAAGGGTTTCACTTAGGCTGGAGTACAGTGGCGTGATCATGGCTCACTGCAATCTCAACCTCCTGGGCTCAAGCAATCCTTTGGCCTCAGCCTCCTGAGTAGCTGGGACTACAGGCACGTGCTACCACCACTGGAAAAAAATTTTTTTTTTTTTTTTTTGAGTTGGAGTCTCACTCTGTCACCCAGACTGGAGTGCAGTGCCCCCTCCCGGCCACCGCAGCCTCAACCTGCTGGGCTCCGGCAATCCTTCCGCCTCAGCCTTCCAAGTAGCTGGAACTACAGGCGCACGCTACTACGCCTGGCTAAATTTTGACGAATATTGTAGAGATGAGGTCTCGCCAAGTTGCCCAGGCGGGTCTCGAACCCGCGGGCTCAGGCAATCCACTCACCTCAGCCTCCCAAAGTGCGGGATTATAGGCTGAGTCACTGAGCCTGGCTAAAATGTGCCTTTAACTGAGGCCTTATTGTGTAGAAGTGTGTTCAACAGCTTTTTATTGAAGGCGAATTTTTTCCAACTGGGTGCATGCTGTAAAAATTGTGTCTCTCACAGTTCCACATTGAAAGAGATTATCTGCTGCTGGGTGTATTTTGGTATGAGATCTCTCTGTCACTGTCACACTTTGTATAAAATGTGCCTCTAACTTGGCCCATGCTGTGTAGAATGTGTGTTCAACTGGTTTACATTGGAGGCAAGTTCTATACCACTGGGTGCATGCTGTAAGAGTTGTGTCTATGCAGTTTCATGTGGAATTAGTTATCTCCTATTGGGTATATTTTTGTATGAGATCTGTCTGTCACTGTTACACATGGTATAAAATGTGCCTCTAACTTGGGCAATGCTGTGTAGAATGTGTGTTCAAATGTTTTCCATTGGAGGAAAGCTTTTTCTCACTGGATGCATGTTGTAAGAATTGTGTCTCTCATAATTTTAATTTGGAAGAGATTATCTCTGCTACTGAATGTATTTTTGCATGAGATCTGTCTGTCACTGTTGCACTTGGTGTAAAATGTGCCTCTAACCTGGACCATACTCTTTATAATGTGTGTTAAACTGTTGTCCATTTGAAGTGGGCTTTTTCCTACTGGGTGCATGCTGTAAGAGTTGTGTACCCCACCATTTCATGTTGAATGAGATTATCTGCTGATGGGTGTATTTTTATGAGATCTGTCTAACTCTGTTGCACATGGTATAAAATGTGCCTCTAACTTGGGCCATGCTATGTAGAATGTGTGTTCAACCATTTTTCATTGAGGGCGGGATTTTTCTTACTGGGTGCATGCTGCAGGATTTTTGTCTCTCATAGTTTCATGTTGAATGAGATTATCTGCTGGTGGGTGCATTTTTATATGAGATCTGTCTGTCATCACTGCCTTCAGTTTAAAAAGAGTCTCTAACTTGGACAATGCTGTGTAGAATGTGTCTTCACTGTTTTTCATTGAAGATGAGTTTTTTCCCACTGGGTGCATGTTATAAGAGTTGTATTTTTTCATCATTTCAAGAAGAATGAGATTATCTGCTGCTGGGTGTTTTTTTAATGAGCTCTCGCTGTCACTGTCGCACTTTATATAAAATGTGCCTCTAACTTGGACCATGTCGTATAGAATGTGTGTTCAACTGTTTTTTGTTGGAGGTGGTCTTTTTCCCACTGGGTGCATACTAAAAGATTTGTGTCCCTCAGTTTCACATTGAGTGGGATTATCTGCTGATGGGTGTATTTTTGTATGAGATATGTCTGTTACTGTTGCACTTGGTATAAAATGTGCCTCTAATTTGACCCATGCTGTGCAGACTGTCTGTTCAACTGTTTTTCGTTGGAGGTGCATTTTCCTTTAATGGGTGCATGCTGTAAGAATTGTGTCTCTTACAGTTTTATGTTCAATGAGATTATCTTCTGTTGAGTGTATTTTTCTATGAGATCTGTCTTTTACTGTTACACTTGGTATAAAATGTGTCTCTAGGCCGGGCTCAGTGGCTCAGCCTGCTATCCCAGCACTTTGGGAGGACTAGACGAGTGGATTGCCTGAGCCCAAAGGTTCGACCCAGCCCAGGAAACTTAGCGAGACCTCATCTCTACAATAAATTTTTTTAAAAATTAGCCAGGGGTGGTAGTGTGTGAATGTAGTTCCAACTACTTGGAAGGATGAGGTAGAAGTCTCTCCAGAGCCCAGCAGGTCAACAATGGGATGGCCGTGAGTGTGCCACTGCACTCCATCCTGGACAACAAAGTGAGATTCCAACTTTAAAAAAATGCCTCTAATTTGGGCAATGCTGTGTAGAATGTGTCTTCAACTGTTTTTCTTTGCTGGCAGGTTTTTTCCGCTGGGTGCATACTGTAAGAGTCGTGTCTCTCACAGTTTTATATTGAATGAGACTATCTGCTACTGGGTATTTTTTAATGAGATTTCTCCATCACTGTTGCACTTGGTATAAAATATGCATCTAATTTGTTCTGTGCTGTGTAGAATGTGTGTTCAACTATTTTTCATTGGGGGCATGTTTTTGCCCAATAGGTGCATGCAGTAAGAGTTGTATGTCTCAGAGTTTCATGCTGAATAAGGATATCTCATCCAGAATGCATGCTGGTAACAGACATATACCCGTCACCTTTGTACATTGCATGAAATAAGACTCTAACGTGGGCCATGTTATGTAAAATGTGTGTTCAACTGTTTTACATTGGATGCATGTTGTTTCACCCTGGCTGCATGCTGTAAGAGTTCTGTCTTTCACAGTGTCATGTTGATTGAGTTACTATCATCCAGGGTGCATGTTGATAAGAGACGTGTCTGTGACCTTTGTACATTGCATGAAATTTGCCTCTAACTTGGATCATGCTGTGTAGAATGTGTGTTCAACTGTTTTTCATTAGAGATGGGGTTTTTGTTCCACTGGGTGCATGCTTTAAGTTTTTAGTATCTCACAGTTTCACATTGAATAAGATTATCTGCCGCTGGGTGTATTTTTCTATGAGATTTGTCTGTCACCGTTGCATTTCGTACAAAATGTATCTCTGATTTGGGCCATGCTGTGTATAGGTGTGATCAACAATTTTTTATTGTTGGTGGGTTTTTTCCCACTGGGTGCATGGTGTAAGAGTTGTGTCTCTCACAGTTTCACATTGATTGAGATTAACTGCTGCTGGGTGTGTGTATGAGATTTTTCTGTCATTGTTGCATTTGGTATAAAATGTGCCTCTAACATGGCCCATGTTGGGTAGAATGTGAGTTCAACTTGTCATTGGAGGCAGGTTTTGAACCACTAGGTTCATGCTGTAAGTGTTGTTTCTCTCACAGTTTCATGGAGAATGAGTTTATCTCCTGCTGGGAGTATTTTTGTATGAGATCTGTCTGTCACTGTTGCACATGGTATAAAATGTGCCTCTAATTTGGGCAATGCTGAATAGAATGTTTTCCATTAGAGGCAGGCTTTTTCCTGCTGGATGCATCCTATAAGAGTTGTGTATCTCACAATTTCACTTTGAAAGAGATTATTTGCTGCTGGGTGTATTTTTATATGAGATCTATCTGTCACTGTTGCACTTGGTGTAAAATGTGCCTCTAGGTTGGGCCATAATGTGTAGAATGTGTGTTTAACTCTTTTTCATTTGAGGAGGGCATTTTCACACTGCGTGCATGCTGTAAGAGTTGTGTCCCTCACAGTTTCACGTTGAATGAGATTATCTGCTGCTGGGTGTATTTTTGTATGAGATCTGTCACTGTTGCACTTTGTGTAAAATGTGCCTCTAACTGGGGTCATGCTGTGTAGAATGTATGTTCAACTGTTTCTCATTGGAGTTGTGTTTTTTTTTTTTTGCTGGGGGCATGCTGTAAGAGTTGTGTCTCTCAGAGTTTCACCTTGAATGAGATTATCTGCTGTTGGGTGTATTTTTGTATGAGATCTGTCTGTCACTGTTGCACTTATTACAAAATGTGCCTCTAACTTGGGTATTCTGCCTAGAATGTGTGTTCAACTGTTTTTCGGAGGTGATATTTTTCCCACTGGGTGGATGTGATGTGGGGAATAGACGAGCACTATTGTGATGTGGGGAATAGACGAGCACTATCACTGTAGCAGGCCTTGAGTAAGGTCTCACTTAATGGCCCCAAGCGTGCAGGCAAGGTCTTGCTTGGAAACTCTGCGTCCTAGCCAAAGGCAGGCTGTGAGGGATGTAGCCTGCTATACAAAATGGTGTCTCAAATGCCCACACATCCAGAAACACATAGCATAAATAAAGCCTTAGCCAAACAAGATAGCTGTGAAACAATTCACTTTTAGGTAGCAACAAAATTCCGTTATGGCTCCTTCACAGACCTTGAATCTCTTCCAACTTTCTTTGTGCTTAATTATAAAATAAACATGCTGAGCTAGTTCAGGGTCACTTCTCCTCCATCAGAGGAAAATGTCCCACCTGGTCCCAGCTTTTCTTTATGTCTTTGTGTCTGTGTTTTTCTTCATCTCTCGCCGCTCTCTCTGGGGACCCTGAAGGCAACTGCGTGGGCCATGGCAACTGGGTGCATATTGTCATTATTTTGTCTCTCCGTTTCATTCTGAATAGGATTATCAGCTACTGTGTGTATTTTTGTATGAGATATCTCTATCACAGTAGCACTTGGTACAAAATGTACCTCTAACTTGGGCCATGCTGTGTAGATATGTGTTCAACCATTTTTCATTAGAGGCAGGATTCTACCCACTGGATGCATGCTGTAAGATTTGTGTCTCTCACAGTTTCACATTGAATGATATCATCTCCTGCTGGGTGTATTTTAGTATGCAATCTGTCTGTCACTGTTGCACTTAATATAAAACGTGCCTCTAACTTGGGCCATGCTGTGTAAAATGTGTGTTCAACTGTTTTTCATTGGAGTCAGGTTTTTTTCCTTACTGGGAGCATGCTGTAAAAGTTGTGACTCTCACAGTTTAAAGTTTAATGAGATTATCTGCTGCGGGGTGTATCTTCTATGAGATCTATCTGTCACTATTGCACGTGGTATAAAATGTGCCTCTATCTTGGGCCATGCTATATAGTATGTGTGTCCACTGTTTTTCATTAAAGGCGAGTTTTTCCCTGCTGGGTGCCAGCTGTAAAAGTCATGTCTCTCACAGTTTCACATTGTATGAGATTATCTACTGTTGATTGCATTTTTGTATGACATCTGTCTATAACTATTGCGCTTGGTATAAAAAGTGCCTCTAAATTGGGCCATGCAGTGTAGAATGTGTGCTCAATATTTTTTCATTTGAGTGGGTTTTTTTTACAACTGGGTGCATGCAATAAGAGTTGTGTCTTTCACAGTTTCACACTGATTGAGATTATCTCATCAAGGGTGCTTGTTGCTAAGAGATATATGTCTGTCACCTTTGTAAATTGCATGAAATGTACCTCTAACATTAGCCATGTTGTGTAAAATGTGTGTTCAACTGTTTTACATTAGACGCAGGTTTTTTCCCTCTGGGTGCATGCTGTAAGAATTGTGTCTCTCACAGTTTCACGTTGATTGAGATTAACTGCTGCTGGGTGTATGTTTGTATGAGATTTTTCTGTCACGGTTGTATTTGGTATAAAATGTGCCTCTAACTTGGCCCATGCTGTGTAGGATGTGAGTTCAACTGGTTTTCATTGGAGGCAGGTTTTGTCCCACTGGGTTCATGCTGTAAGAGTTGTCTCTCTCACAGTTTCACATTCAGTGAGATTATCTGCTGCTGGGTGTATTTTTGCATGAGATCTGTATGTCACTGTTGCAGTTGTTATAAAATGTGCCTCTAACTTTGGCCCTACTCTGTAGATTTGTGTTCAAATGTTTTTTGTTGGAGGTGGGTTTTTTCTCAATGGGTGCATGCTTTAAGAGTTGTGTCTCTCAGAGGTTCGTATTGAATAAGATGATCTGCTGCTGGGTGTATTTTTGAATGACATCTGTCTGTCACCACTGCCCTCAGTAAAAAAAAAAAAAAGTACCTATTACTTGGACAATGCTGGGTAGAATTAGTATTCAACTGTTTGTCATTGGAGGAGGTTTTTTCCCCACTGGCTGCATGCTTTAATTGTTGTATCTCTCACAGTTTCACACTGAATGAGATTATCTGCTGCTGGGTGTCTTCTTGTATGAGATCTGTCACTGTTGCATTTGGTATAAAATGTGCCTCTAACTTGATTGGTGTATGTAGAATGTATGTTCAACTGTTTTTCATTGCAGGCAGGTTTTATTTTACTAGGTGCATGCCGTAAGAATGGTGTCTCTCAAAGTTTCACGTTCAATGAGATTATCTGCTGCTGGGTATATTTTTGTATGAGATCTGCCTGTCACTGTTGCAGTTGTTATAAAATGTGCCTCTAAAAATTGGGCCATGCCATGAAGAATGTGTGTTCAACTGTTTTTCATTGGAGGCATGTTGTTTCTCACTGCTTATATAATGTAAAAGTCCTGTCCCTCAAAGTTTCATGTTGAATGAGATTATCTGTTTCTGGGGATATTTTTGTATGATATCTGTCTGTCACTGTTACACTTGGTATACAGTGTGACTCTAATTTGGCCATGTTTTATAGAATTTGTGTTCAACTGTTTTTCATTGGAGGTGGGTTTTCCCCCACTGGGTGCCTGTGGTAAAATTTGTCACTCACAGTTTCACTTTGAATGAAATTATCAGCTATTGAATGTATTTTTGCATGAGATCTGTCTTTCACTGTTGCACTTGATATGAAATGTGCCTCTAACTTGGGCCATGCTGTGTAGAATGTGTGTTCAACTGTTTTTCTTTTGAGGTGGATATTTTTCCCCACAGGGTGCATGCTGTAAGAATTCTGTCCCTCAGAATTTCACATTGAATGACATTATCTGCTGCTGGGTGTATTTTTTATGAAATCCTTCTGTCACTCTTGCACTTGATATAAAATGTGTGTCTATCTTGGACCATGCTGTGTAGAATGTATGTTCAACTGTTTTTCACTGGAGTTGGTTTTTTTCTTACTGGGTGCATGCTGTGTTTTGTCTCTCACAGTTTCACGTTGAATGAGATTATCTTAGATGGATGTATGTTTGTATGAGATCTGTCTATCACTGCCGCCCTTGGGGAGAAAAAGTGTCTCTTACTTGGGCAATGCTGTATAGAACATGTCTTCAACTGTTTTTTCCTGGAGGTGTTTTTTCCCCCACTGGGTGCATGCTGTAAGAGTTGTGTCTCTCACAGTTTCACGTTTAATGAGGATATCTGCTGCTGGTTGTATTTTTGTATGAGATCTGTCTGTCACTGTTGTCCGTGGTATAAAATGTGCCTCTAACTTGAGCCATGCTGTGTAAAATGTGCTCAACTGTTTCTCATTGTAGGCAGGTTTTTTTCCCACTGGGTGCATGCTGTAAGAGTTGTGTCTCATAGTTTTACAATAAATGAGATTATCTGCTGTTGGGTGTATTTTTGTATGAAATGTCTGTTTTTGTTGCACTTGGTATAAAATGTGCCTCTAACTTGGGCCATGCCGTGTAGGATGTGTGTTCAGGTGTTTTTTGTTGGAGACGGGTTTTGCTTCACTCTGTGCATGCTGTAAGAGTTGTGTCTCTCACAGAAACGAAGAACAGAGTACCATATGTTCTTACTCATAAGCAGACCTTGAACAATTATAATACTATAAGAAAGTGAGGAGGAGGGGCCAAGATGGCGACCGGGCAGCGTGGTCTGTGAGACCTCCGCAGAAGAGGACACAGAAAGACTCCAGATCTCTCCCAGGGGGCCTGCTCCCCCACACGGAACTTGTCCACGGACACCGCAGAGGCATTAC
>CAUYQG010138570.1:0-22101 GCA_963574415.1 Tarsius wallacei | reverse complement strand
CCTTTGGAAACCAAGAAAATGTCCCACACCCTGGCTCTGGCACAGGCAGACACCTTTCCTCCTGGCTATTCTTCTTGTAGTATGTGAGTGAATATGACATTCAAGTGTAAGATATCTAATAAGTGATTTGATTTTAAGATGTTTTTAGAAAGAAATGAAATTGAGATACTAGTACAAAATCTGGAAAATAACACTGCAGTGAGCTCTTCGATTTCTGAAACTTGAGGCTTCCTTTTAATATGTAAAATAGCTTATGGTTTCAAAAATGAACCTGGTTAATACAAATGATCACATTTATTAAAGTTTCCATTTAAAATTACTAGATATCATAAAACGGTAAGTTCAATCTTGCTTTAAAAAGTTAGTTGCCTATTATATCCAACGAGATTTCTTACAGGTAAGATTACAGTAGTCCCTGATAAAAAACAATTTGTGTTTTTTTTTTTTTTCAAATTAAGCCTGTCTTCATCAATAAGAATAGAGTAAAAAACTCCATAGCACTCAGAGCTTAAATGCTACATGGAATTGAAACAGCAAAGGCTCAGAGGAGGAGAAATAGACCAAACAGGCCCAAAACTTTACAAGATGACCAGGAGACTGTTGGTTTCAGCACTGTCAGCAGCCAGCTTTTGAATTGCTTAGGGCCCAGGTGCCTCACCTGAAGGCAGATGGCCACGTTGACCCTGCAACCAAATGTGGTGCTCACGGCGCGGGCAGGCAGGCCCAGGTCCTTGAACAGCTTGGAGAAGGACTGAGTCAGCGCAATCCTGGGTCTCTCCTCAGCAACCACCATGCACGTGCGCACACACGACAGGTTTACCCCCTTCATCTGCGAAGGGAGGGGAGTCAAATCTGCAACCTGACAAGATCCTGGGGTCCTGGGTGCTGTATTGGGAAGTCTCTGGGGTTACCCATGCGTGCTTTGGCACACAAAGATGAAGCTGAACACAAACCTCTCTCCTTAGCCTTTCTGCATTCTGCAGAATTCTAAGTTCAGAAGCACTAGAGGGTATCCTAATGCCTTGAGATCTGCAACCCACATCTGCTGCCCTCCTGCGTGGCCAGGCCTCTACACCATGATCTTACCCTCAGGGACCTGCCCCGACCTGTGCCCTCCTTTCCTGCTGGGTGTGTAGCTGCAGAGGCATGTGGTGCAGAGGGTGACAGGGAACCCAAGCAAGTAGTCTTGCGAGGAGGGGTGTACACACAGAGCCATGGGGAGAGGAGCAGTTTTCTCTCCCGCAAACTGCAGGGAGGGGCCTTGGGTGTCTTGTAATGTTTATTTTTAAGCTTCCCAGGGCTCTGGTATGCGGTATACTCAAGAGCCTGGGTTGAACACTCACCCTGAGGATGCCTGTCTGCGTGCCCAGGCCCTTGGTGCACATCTCCATCACAGAGTAAGAGCAGAAGGTGACACGTGCCTTGTACTGGCTGACGGCTGACAGCCACAGGGACACGTTGCTCTCCAGTTCCAGTGGGGGCACCAACACCGACTGGTGTCCTGAGTAGACACTGTGAGAGGGAAGGCTTGTGAGGCCCCACTTGCCAAGTGCCTCAGATTGCCCCACGCTTCCCTTCCTCCAGGACACTTTTCCAGCCAAGACAGAGGCACAATTCTGTTCTAACGCCATGGGGGTAGAAAAGGAGGGTGTCAGTAGAAAACATGCTGTGGGATGGAGGTGAGGGGATGGCGCTCACTAGGTCCTCCCTCTGCTCTAGACACTTGGAGAGGAATCAAGGACATCCTTACAGAGGTGTTCATTTCTAAAGATAGATCATCATTTTCTAGCATTTAAAGGAAATAATCAAACAGATTATTTCCAATTACTAATAATGGATAGTGTCTATATTTAATGAAATATGTATTTCTACTCTTTTACTCAATTACAGGCTCAGACTCCAGCCCACCTCATCTCCACACAAACCTACTTGCACGTGTCTCTCGAAACTTCTGAGCACTAAGAAAAGGCATCTTAAATGTTAAAGTTCTAAAGAGCCATACAAGCAGTCCCACCCCAGCAGGCAGGCAGGGGCTGCACTCACCTGCACAGACACCACAGGGCGAAGCCCAGACCACAATAGGGGTCGAGGCAGATGGCGATCTGCCGGGAGGGGTACAGTTCACACTGTAGTTTTATGGAGCGGCACAAGGCGCTCGTGGCTGCATGCGACATCTATGGAGTAAAGTAAAAGTCTGTTCAGTGACATGTGGGAGAGAGGGCTGATGACAGCATCTGCTGTCCACACATCCAGTTGGTCATATAATACCAAACTACCAAACATCATATTTACTTTCTTAAAAGACAGTTGACTCAAATCCCTAGATAATCTAAATAATACTCATGAAATAGCACACAAAAAATCTTTAAAATAAAATTTTAGGACAGTAAAAAACTTTAACTTGAGTTATTGGCTCCTAACAAGGAAGAAGACACATCAAAGTCAGTTGTTCCTAGAAGCCAGACAGTCCTACATCAGAAAGTTTAGATGTAACCAGAAGGCATCAAAACATGTACTCTTCCAGGCTACTCAAATGCAGAGTTTCCAGTATTTGACACAAACTTTAAGGAATGGTATTGCTGCTCTGTGATCTGGATAAGGAAGAGCTACCTAAACTTGCATCTGACAGCCTTTCTGTTCACTCCCTCCATGTTCCAGCCTGAAGCAAACAGGATCTCAGAGGACCTACCTTCACGCCTGCTAATATCCCAGTGGTCGACACACTGAAGTCCAAGTACGCCAGCACATCTGGGGAGGCGGGTCTGAAAATGCTGGCTACCTTCTTTTTCGGGATGTCATCTGTTAAACAGGAGATACCTGTGATGTCAGTGCTCCTGCACACATTCCAAATAAGGTAAGAGCTTCAGGCTTTCACAGGTGAGAGATGAGGCACGACTTGCATTTGGGAGTTGGGGAGAGAGGGAACTCGGACGAGTGACACTGTGTGTACATGGAAACGCTCATCACTTGAACCCACCAAGACTGTGCAGAATCTGTGGGACAGGGACGGTGGGCAAGGCAGAGTGCAGAAGGGGAGTGGACAGGCCATGAGAGCTGCATGGGAAATCAAGTCATTGATTAGTGGAAAAGGCTACAGGATTCAAGATTTGCCAAAAGTCATATAGCTTGTGGCAGAGTCCAGAACCCTGACCATAGCAAGAGTACCTTTCCGTGCTTCATCAAGTTCTCATGGATTTATAAGGCAGCCACCACCATTCCTAGGTACAGCTGGATACAGACTCAGTAAGGGCAGTCAGCACTCCCCTCCTGCAAGCCTGTGAGGCTGTGAGACCTTGACCTACCATTCTGCTCTGACCCTGTCCTTTCCCCATACCAGCTGTCCTGGTCCCAGCTGGATCTGTTAGGTGCTCTCAGCTCCAGGCTGAAATAGGTCTTACCAAGCCAACCCAATGTCCAGGGCAGAGGGAAACCAGGGGGCTTTCATTCCCTTTCTAGTTGGCCCACAGCATTTCACAAGCCAGTCATTCACCAAGGAAGGGAATGGGATGCTGGGGTGGAGGGTACATGGAATGGAGGGGGAGAAGAGAACTGTCAGCCCACTGTGCCAGCAGGAGGGGCAGTTAGAGGAGCAGAGATGTGGTCCATACCACAGGGCTCAGTGGAGAGAGGAGCTCACACACAGGATGAGACAGAGGCCCCAGACAAGCACCCTCATGCCCCATTGGGCTGGGAGTCCTGCCATGAATTTGGCACAGGCTCTGGCAGTCAGACCCAAGGACCCATAGGCTCTGCCACCTGTTGACCAGGCTCCTGTTGGCAGCCTCTCAGCACTTATTGATGCTGTTCCTCATCAAAAGGACAACACCAACAGCAAAGAAAGGAACAGGGCTTATCCTGAGACCAGTGCTGAGGACACGCACCTGTATCTAGTATGGTCGGCCAGGTCCGGATGTCCACGGCAGCAGCAGCTTCCTTGGACCTGAGCAGCCGCGTGACAGCCTGCGTGGTGAGGACGCAGGCAGACTTGCTAACCTACACAACATAGGGGCCAGGGCACCAGTGAGAAGCCCCTCCTGTGCACCTGGGGGAGAGGACACCAAGGAAGACAGTCGTGCAGTTCCCACCAAGGAGACCCCGGGCCCCACAGGCCAGGCAAGGCGTACCTCCACAATCATCTTGACGGTGGGGAGCGTGGTGCCAAGGTTCTGGGGGTGTGGGGGCCGCACAGTGACGGGCACGCAGCCGCAGTATAGACAGCCATAGAATGCGGCAATTAGGTCCACCCCTGAGAGACACAGACAGGCGGTCAGCATGGGGCTCAATGGCATGGGGTTCAGGGTGCAGGGGCTCTGGGCACACAGTGTAGGGGCTCAGGGGTACACGGTGGGGGGACTCAGGAGTATGGAGTTTGGGGGTATGGGGCTTGCATCCAGGGCCAATGAGGACGGCTGATGTTTTCCCACAAAAAGACCAAGGAGAATGAATCCTGGTTTCCTTGTAATATAGCCATGATAGACTATGGTATTTACCAACTCCAGAAGACTGTCAGCATGGACAGAAAGCCAACTCCAAGGACATGAAGTGTGGGGCTAAGGGGTCACAGAGGCTGTGGAGGGAACAGTCCCAGGACTGAGGGCATGCAGGAGCACCATCTCCTGCAATAGGAGGAGGACCACAGGCTCTGAGATATGGCAGTTCTTGGGAGCCCAGCTTTGGGCTCTGAGGGTAGGTCTATGCACATGAACTCTAGAGGAAAACTTTTAGGAAAAGCGCTACAACAGAGGGTCCCATGAGGGAACATGCAGAGGCACCACACCTCCAAATGCCCCAACTGTGAGAGACCCCTGGGCACCAGGCCATGTGTAACAACCAAGCCACTCTTCCAACTTTTTTTTTTTTTTTGAGTTGGAGTCTCACTCTGTCACCCAGACTGGAGGGAGAGGCCCCCGCAGCCTTGACCTGCTGGGCTCCAGTGATCCTTCTGCCTCAGCCTTCCAAGTAGCTGGAACTACAGGCGCGCGCTACCACGCCTGGCTAATTTTTTTGATTTATTGTAGAGATGAGGTCTCGCCAAGTTGCCCAGGTGGGTCTCGAACCCACGGGTTCATGCAATCCACTCACCTCAGCCTCCCAAAGCATGGGATTACAGGCTGAGCCACCGAGCCCAGCTCACTCTTCCAACTTTAATGTAGGTTTAACATCTGCCTTAAGTAAAACTCAAGGGAACACTGTACCATGCTTAAGGGTTGCTTTCTCTCCCTGAGCTACCTCACTTGAGAACACTGGCATCCTGTCCTGGATCCCACCTGTGCCCCCACGGGCCCCTCCAGCTGCCGCACACACCAGAAGATGACCCCATGGCATCCGCAGTCCTCCTAAGGCAGCAGAACCAGCCCCCAGCTGTTCTAATTCCAGGAAAAAAATTAAAACTTGGTCCTGAGACATGTCTATACCTGGCTGCTCCAACAACTAGAGGGTCTGACAAGTTAGGGTTAGGTTCCCAGCAGCCAGGCATACCATGGGTAAACCAGGAATGTGACCACTGGTAGGCAGAGTCCCCACAACTGCTGCTGGACATGCAGGGTCTCACTGGATACACCAGCACACCAGGGCAGGCAGAATGCAGTGGGTGTATTCTGCCCAACTACACAAGCAAGAAAGGGTATAGCCAGGAAATCACTTCTTGGAACTCAAGCTCACACTGTCCTGGCACAATCATCGTTCCTTTTGTCCCTGGCACCACTGGAAGGACATGAGGGGCTGCAGCTCCCAGCCTCTCTAGTCTCTGTAGAGAGCTGGTCCTTAACCTCTTGGGTCACACACTTCTTTGAGAACTGAATAAAAATCTTGGACCCCTAAGACAAGTACAACACATGTGACTGTGCACATCTGCAAACATGTGCACCCCCTATAGCATCCTGGGCCTCCATGTCCTGCTATCGCACTTTCCACCTACTGCCATGTTTTATTAAATGTACATGTAGAACTTCACCATGAATTTCTTTCTCATTAAAATTTTTTGTTATTATAAAGATGTGAGGTACAATTCAGGGTTAGGTATACAAACTTTGATTATGCAAGTACCCTTGTGTATGAGGTATGACCCTCCCTCCCCTAGCAGTTTCCCTCAACTGCCAATGCCACCCCCACCCCTCCCCTGTCAGTTTCCCACTACTGCCAATCGCTTTTTTACAGTATTATAATTGTTCAAGGTCCGCTTATGAGTAAGAACATATGGTACTCTGTTCTTTGTTTCTGTGAGAGATCACTGAGTATGATTGACTCTAAATCCAAGTTGCTGCAAAGTCCATATGTTTGTCCTTATTCATGGCTGCATAATATTCCACTGTGTATATTTACCACATTTAAAAAAATCTAGTTCAGCTTCAACGGGCAATATGGTTGGTTCCACATTTTTGCTACTGTGAATAGAGCTGCAACAAACATATGTGTGCAGGTTTTTATAGAATGATTTGAGTTCCTCTGGGTATATTCCCAATAAGGGAATTGCTGGGTCATACGGAAGGTCAAATTCCAGTTCTTTCAGATACTGCCACATTGTCTTCCAAGGACGTTGCACTAGATTGCATTCCCACCAGCAGTGTAGAAGCATTCCTTTTTCTCCGCATCCTCGCCAGCATCTGATGTTGTTTATTTTATTAATGATAGCCCTTCTTACTGGGGTTAGGTGGTATCTCAATGTGGTTTTAATTTGCATTTCTCTGATGATGAGTAAGGCTGAGCACTTTTTCATGTGTCTGTTGGCTGCCTGTATATCTTCTTTTGAGAAGTGTCTATTCATGTCTTTTGCCCACTTTTTAATGGGGCTGTTTGCTTTTTTCCTTTCGGCACATTTTAGTTTCTTGTAGATCCTAGATGTTAGGCCTTTGTCAGATATACAGTTGGCAAATATTTTTTCCCATTCTGTGGCTATCTCCCTGCTCTCTTGATGGTTTCTTTTGCTTTGCAGAAGCTTGCTAATTTGATGAGGTTCTACTTGTCTATCTTGTTTCTTAAGTTATGGGCATTTAGGGTTCTGAATAGGAATTGGTTGCCAGTTCCAATTTCCGTAAGGGTGTCTCCTGCGTTTTCTGAGATTCTTATAGTTTGAGGTTTTATGTTTAGGTCTTTGATCCAATTAGAGTTAATTTTTGTGTGAGGTGATAGGTAGGGATCCTGTTTCAATCTTTTGCATGTGATCAGCCAGTTTTCCCAGCACCATTTACTGAATAGGTTCTCCTCTCCCTAGTGGTTGTTGTTGGAGGCTTTGTCAAAGATGAGTTGGTTGAGAAAATGAGGCTTTGTTTCCGGAATCTCTATCCTGTTCCATTGGTTTATGTGCCTGTTCTTGTACCAATACCAGGCTGTTTTGATTACTGTAGCCTTATAGTTTGAAGTCTGGAAGTGTAATACCTCCTGCTTTGTTTCTTTTGCTAAGGATTGTTTTGGCTATTCGTGGTCATTTATGTTTCCGTGTGAATTTCTGTGTTGTCATTTCCAGGTCTGAGAAGAATGACGTTGGTAACTTAATGGGTATTGGGTTGAATCTGTAGATTGCCTTTGGTAGGATGGACACTTTAACAATGTTGATTCTTCCTATCTATGAGCATGAAATATTTTTCCATTTGTTTATGTCTTCTTGGATTTCTTTGAGCAGTGTTTTGTAATTCTCATTGTAAAGGTCTTTCACTTCTCTGGTTAGGAAGATGCCGAAGTATTTCATTTTTTATGTAGCTATTGTGAATGGGATTATGCTTTTAATTTGGGTCTCTGCCTGCTTGTTGTTGGTGTATAGGAATGCAATTGTCTTTTGCACATTTATTTTGTATCCTGACACTTTGCCAAAGTCCTTTATCAGTGCAAGCAGGTTTTTGACAGATTCTCTTGGATTTTCAAGATATGGGATCATACCATCAGCAAAGAGGGATAACTTGACTTCCTCTTTTCTATTTGTATACCTTGGATTTCCTTCTCTTGTCTAATTGCCCAAGCTAGGACTTCCAACACAATGCTGAACAAGAGGGGTGAGAGTGGGCAGCCTTGTCTTGTTCCAGTTTTTAGGGGAAATGTTTCCAGTTCCTGTCCATTTAGCAATATGTTAGCTCTGGGTTTATTGTAGATGGCCCTTACTATTTTGAGGTATTTTCCTTCTTTCTCAATAAAAATTTTTTATGGGCAGTGGCTCATGCCTGCAATCACAGCACTTTGGGAGGGCAAGGCAGGAGGATCGCTTGAGCACAGGAGTTCAAGACCAGCCTAGGCAACATAGTGAGAACTCATTTCTACAAAAAAATTTAAAAAATTAGTTGGTTGTGGTGGCATATGCCTGTAGTCCCAGCTGCTTGGGAGGCTAAGGCAAAGGATCATCTGGCCCAGGAGGTCGAGGCTGCAGTGAGCCAGGATTATGCCACTGCATTCCAGCCTGGGCAACAGACTGAGATACCACCTCAAAAAAAAATTTTTTTTTTTATGACTAGCATTGAACATAATCCAAAGCAGAGAACAGCATCAGATCCCCTAAAACCACTATTCATATTTTGTTATCAAGACTGTAGAGTGTTTGCTCCATACTGTTTTTCTTCTTTTCTTCCTTGGTTGAAGTATCTGAGGCAACTCCCCCCATTCTGCTCCTCAGCCCTGCCCCTCTCTGAGAGTGTACCTTGGTGCCACAGTCCCTAGACCTAAGCTGGGGGGGAACATGCTCCCAAACTCCCAGGCTCTGAGTTCAAACAAGTCCGTTTGACCAGTGTGGATAGCAAGGGGGCAAGGAGCTCTCCAAGAGTCTCTGCCTCTTCCCAAAGTTGGGCTGATGTTCAACTTACAGTGAGGGACTTGGTACTCAGAACGTACATGAAGAGTAGGAATTATCATTATCCCTGGGAAAAAAAAAAACTTCACATTCCAGGGACTGAAACAAGTGGACGGGAGCTGTCACGCCAGTGGGCATCCTGGAGTATCCGAATGACTATGTCAAGAAATAAATCCAGCAGGCATCTCTCCCTGTGTGACTGCATGACTCCCTGAGCAGGGGATAGAGGGAATAGCTATAGCTCACGGCAGCTGCTTGGGGAACAAGGTCCCAATTCCCACCAGCAACAGGAGTCCCACCACAGAGGAAATGCCAAGTGTACCAGAGTGTCCCTCTGGGTAAACTGAAACAGACAGTCCCTGCTGAAACCTGAACAAGTGACAAGAAAGATTAGGCAAGAAAGATATTAGCACGCAGTAAAAGCAAAGGAAATCACAACAGAAAAGATCTGATATGTGGAGGATAGATTCAAAGTGAGTTATGAAAGTTCCAGAAATAGAGGGAGAAAAGGTAGTAATGAAATAAAACACTTCACTGAAATGCAGACGAGAGTTTGAAAATTAAATGGGCAAGAAAACAAGAAAATACCCACAACTAAGCATATTCTAGTACAATTCCTGAAACCCAAGGTAAAAAAAAAATACCCAAGTTTCTAGGCAAAATAGCAACAAATTTACAAAAAAAAAATGAAACTGGCATTATCACCGTAAAAGAGCATATACAATCAAGAGGAAAAGACACCTGAAATCCCTGTTCCAGCCAAGGTATGATCTGCCAGTGAAAAAGGAAGGTATTTCAAGTATGTATCACCTATGAGCCAGATCTGGAGAGAAAAACAACTAGAAATAGCCAAACAACAAACCTACAGAATCAAGACCCTAGGATAGGACAGGACAGGGAGTCTCTGCCTCTATGTGCTTCATCAAGTTCTCATAGATTTATAAGGCAGATACCACCATTCCTAGGTACAACTGGATACAGACTCAGCAAGGGCAGGCACCACTACCCTCCCTCTCTCTATAGAGATCTTGGCACCCAGAGTATCTGGCTGAACCCACACTGACAGACGGGACCAAACAATAGCAGGGATTCCTGTGGCACATGGCCTTGTCCCCAGGAAGACCCCAGTCCCTCATTAAAATGCCTGCTGAGAAAGCCCAATGCTGCCAGGAAAATTACTACTTGTTCCAGCCAGCACCTAGCAGGAAGGCCCCTGACCTTTTCTTCTTGGAGAATTTACTAGAAATGGCTTAAGATCATAAAGACATATCCCTGGCAACATAGCAGCACATCTCTCTCAAGGACCAGAGAGCCCTTCCTTGGAAATGGTGTCATCATGGAGGATGACTTCAATACTGCCATCTCACAGACACAGCCTTGACACTGACCAATCCTTCTCCTATTTTGCTTTGACTCCTAATTCACTTTGACCCTGCACTATCCCACCCTCGTTCTCCCTTTAATGTGCCCAAATCACCTCTGCACACTGGAGTAGAGTTCAGCTCTTCCTTCACATCAGTAGTTTCTGAATAAAATCTGTTTTCACTCTTCAACTAATGTCTGGTTCTGTTCATCTTTGAGATGGAAGAGGACAGAAAGGAGAGGTGAGAGAGGGGGTACTGAGAGACAAAGGCAGATCTAGTGGACAAGATGCCTGGGAAAACATATTAAGAACAGAATTGGGAGAAATCTAGGAGGAACCAAATGCCCTCAGCAAAGCTCAGACTTGGGGACAAGAAAGGAATAAGGGAAAAAGACAAGTGAAGTCTTTTAGAAGTCTCTGTGAGGTAGGGGAGGGAAGAAGGGAGGAAGTAGAACATCCTGGAGAGACCAATGCATCTGTTCTCAAATGCTATGAGTATGACTAGACAGCAGAGAGAGGAGAGGCCACCATCACAGAAGCCATTCATCCATTCACTGACAAGTCAACACCTGTGAAGAGTCACTCAACCCAACTGTGTGGCAGGGTGACAACAGCTGTTCAGCCTAGCAGACAACTGGAAGTGGAACACAAGCTGAGCAGTTAGAAACAAGAGACATGAAGGAGCAAGAAGGTCGTGATGAGAGTAGGGAAGGGGACCTCCTATGGCAGAAAAGAGGCTACCATAGGAGGTCAAGTCCCATACAAATACATAGAAAACAAGGATCAAAAGCAGAGTGTCATCTGTCCACAATGAAAGAGAGAGCATGCCAAGAAGACACACCCACAAAACAGACAAAAGCTGTAATTGTGTATTTAAAAATGTGCTAAAACACATTAAGAACATGATATAAGACATAAAAGAATAACAAATCAAAATTAGAAAAACTCTTATAGGAGAAATCAGAAATTTAGAAACTGATTTTGAAACAAAGTTACAGTTTGAAGAAGGACAAGACAAAGGGAGACAAAGGGGAAAACATTTAAATTTCAAAATGAAATTTAGTAACAGATGCTGGAGAGAATGTGGTGAAAAGGGAACACTTCTACACTGTTGGTGCGAGTGTAAACTAGTACAGACTCTGTGGAAAACAGTGTGGCGATTCCTAAAAGATCTAAAACTTGACCTTCCATACGACCCCGCAATCTCCCTACTTGGAATATACCCAGAAGAACTCAAATCACTCTATTAAAAAGATATCTGCACACGTATGTTTATTGCAGCATTGTTCACAATAGCAAGAACATGGAACCAACCGTGCTGCTCATCAAAAGAGGACTGGATAAAAAAAAGTGGTACATATACACGATGGAATATTACGTAGCCACAAAGAAGAACAAAATCATGAACTTCACAGCAACCTGAATGGACTTAGAGTCTATAATACTGAGTGATCTTTCACAGGAACAAAGAACTGAGTATCACATGTTCTCACTCAGAAGCAGAACTTAAACAACTATTGTAATACTATAAGATAAGTATTGGCAGCAGCAGGAAATCGCAGGGGTACGGGGAGGTGGGATTGGTAGTAGTGGGAATCTGCCAGAGGAAGCGGAGGCACACTTCATCAACAAGGGTACCTGCACAATGAACATTTGTATACCTAACCCTGATTGTACCCCACATCTTTAAAATTAAAAAATTAAAAGTTAAAAAAAAATGAAATTTAGTAAGAAATAGAGACAGTTCAAGAGTAGATGATAACTACTGAAGACAGATAAAGAAGATCTAACACATGGATTGTGGGAACAGGAGTACATGAAGAAAATGTAAGGGAAGAGAGCAAATAGAAGAAAACTATGAGCCGGGCTCGGTGGCTCAGCCTGTAATCCCGCGCCTTGGGAGGCTGAGGTGAGTGGATTGCCTGAGCCCGCGGGTTCAAGACCAGACTGGGCAACTTGGCGAGACCTCATCTCTACAATAATTCAAAAAAATTAGCCGGGCGTGGTAGTGTGTGCCTGTAGTTCCAGAGACTAGGAAGGCTGAGGCGGAAGGATAGCTGGAGCCTAGCAGGTCGAGGCTGCAGTGGCCAGGAGCGGCCACTGCACTCCAGTTTGGGTGACAGAGTGAGACTCCAACTCAAAAAGAAGAAAACTATGATGCAAGAAAACTTTCTTAACATTGAAAAAAAGACTTGAAGCCTCATATTTAAAGATATTTTGTGTATAAGATTGTTGACCCGACCTATAACCCATAACAACTAATATCAAGACTGTAACATACTGAACTTTTGTTTTTTGTTTAAGAGACAGGGTCTCACTCTGTCACCCAGGCTGTAGTACAGTGGTACAATAAAAGCTCACTACAGCCTCAAACTCCTGGGCTCAAGTGATCTTTGTGCCACAGCCTCCCAAGTAGCTGGAACTACTCAGGGACATACCACCATACCTAGCTCAATATTGGACTTGAAAGAAAAATGTTCCTTTGGAATCTAGGCAAAAATATCAAGTGACTCATAAGAGAAAGAAACCTAGATTATCATTGGATCTGTTTAAAGTAATGCTTTCTTTATGCCATATTCAAGATACGCAAGGAAAGAAAATGCGAGCTGAGGATTTTTTTTTAATCTAGTAAAAATGACTTTCAATTATAAGGTATACAAACGATTTTTAACAAACAAGGATTCAGGGAACACTGCTCCCATGAGACATTCCTGAAGAATCAGCTTGAGAATAAAGCCGCAGAAAACCAGCTTGGCCAGAGGTGCATGGTCATATGAACTGATGGTAAGCACTGAACATAGTTATTTGTGGAACTAAAACCAAATGGGGGTAGAAAGGGAGAGGATGGAGTATGGAATGGCCATCCCTCTGATAATAGAAATCTAACACAGCTGTGAGAAAAGGAGGAGGGTGGTGGAGTGAGCATGTGTTAAAAATTTTAAACTTGTTTTCAAAAATCATATAGACAGTTCATAGTATTGACACTGTTATTTTAGGAATGCTATGTGCAATGTGGGATAAAGCAAATTAGTAATCATGGGATAGTCTAATGCGTCCCATAGTCTATATCAAGGGATAGTCTAAGTCATCTCCCATGTTCTAAAAAATCATGATTCTCGGTGTAGAAAAAAGGAGATATACATTATAGAAGAGGGTTGGTAAAAATCCCACAATCCTGAATTGGAATTGGATGTAACAGTATGAACTCATGAGTTAGTGCATCTCAACGAGATATAATTATATTTATTTGTAATTCCTAGCTCTGCTCACTGGAAAGGTCAACAAACAATAGTCACCCTGGCAGCATGAAGTCTCCCTAGAGCCCAGATTTTGTTCTGGAATATCAGAACTGGGCTCCTGGAGAAATGGCTGATTCCAGGTCTGGGATGGGATAGGAAGCACAGAATGAGCCTGGGGCACCTGTCACACCTGATGGCAGGAGCCAGTCCCAAGAGGCCCTCCAACTGGCCTCTGTTTACTGTCACTGTAGAGAAGAGGGTAGACAGTACACAGAAGAGGTGTGTGGGGGGGGGCAAAGCACAGTGACTTGGGGTTTCTAAAGGGGAATCGAGGCTGAAGGGGGGCGCAGGCATGGAAAGGAGGAGCTGAGCTAAGGTTTGGAAGGTCAGGGAGGGAACATCTTGGGCAGCTACTTAAAAAGAACTGGCAAGTGGACATCCCAATAGCGCATTTACCTGGGGGGTAGACCAGAGCCACATGGTCCCCAACATTCAGTCTTCCCTTCTCCATCAAAGCTGCAGCTACTCTCTCAGCCCTTTTGTGCAGCTGGACACAAGTTGCAGTGCTTGTGACTGTGCCCTAGGAGAACAACCGTTAAGTTCATCAGTATGCGCACAGACAAGCATCTCCTCAGATCTGTGTGCACATCACTGCACACAATGCCCTGTGTCAGGAGCCATAACAACGCATCAATCCTACACAAGCAAATGGTGTCTCTTCTAGTCATCTGAACTCCCACCAGCAGTGGAAAGGGGACAAGCATGCAAGCATCTCCTGAGGCCCAGTTGAGAGCAGGAAGCATGGGTTCTGCTCATCCAGGATAGAGCAAGAAACATGCAGTTAAAGAAGACTTTTTTGGCCTTTTTAATAAAAAATTTCAAATATAACATTATGCGTAATGATATAATAGATATCCAGGTACTCATTATTTAGTAATATTTTGCTGTATTGTTTCAATTTCCCTTTTTAAAGATAAATCATCATTGTGCTCAAAGTCACTTGCAAACCACCCCTGATCCCATCCTCTCTCTCCGAGAAGCAACCATTATCCTAAATATAAATGTATACAAATAAATAGTGACAGACAAACATCCCTCAACTATACGATTGTGCATGCTCATGTGTTGCCGGCACCTACTTTCTCAGAGGTGCGTGCGTGTCTCCTCGAGGACAGCACCAGTTTGTTCCTTTGCCTTGTCTGTCTGCTGAGGGGCAGCAGGGCTGTGTGACAAGGTCAGTACAAACAGAAACACCTTGTAAACCCCTCCCTCTACTGCAGGAACTCATCCTCCCTGATCTTGTGTTAGGCGTTCTTAAGAAAATTAAAAGTACAACTAAATCTAGTAAATATAAAACTTTAGGATAGACCAGTGTAACATCAAAATTTATCACCTCTTGATTGGTGGCTTTTACTGACAGCAGAGAGTACAAGAGAAAGACCAGCGGATGTGCCTGTGAGTCATGCCCATGCATGAAGATGGAGCAAATCCTGAGAGTCCAAATCCCAGAAGACATGCCTATCCCCATAAGTCAGGGCTCCATTAGGAGAGGAACTGAGAGCTGGACAGGGACTCAGAGGTTCCAAGCCCGGGAGCTTCCAGTACTCTTGGAGAAAACCCAAAGTCCCTTGGCCTCCTCTGCCTCAAGCCCACTGCACATTACTGCCTCATAGCCCTTGTTGTGTTGTGTTGCCCTTTGTTCAGAGCCCCTTCCCCAGTACTCTGGGTCACATCCCTCTCCTCTACTAATCTTTAGGTTCTCACCATGAGCTGATTGTACCTTGGTTGATTGTTATCATTGGCTGTCTGCTAGCTTTATTGAATACTGTTCTAGATGTTGCCAGTACACCAGAAAGACAAAGTCTCTCTCCTATGGAACTTGTTTCCTAGATAAGAACTTACTACGCGTCCTGAGAGCAGGGTCCTTTTATCTTATTTAACACTGTTTATATAGTAGGCATCAGCACTTTTTCTTTTCTTTTTTTTTTTTTAAGTCAGAGTCTTACTCTGTTGCCCAGGCTGGAGTGCTGGCACAATCATGGCACCACAGCCTCCAACTCCTGGGCTCAAATAATCCCTCTTGTATCAGCCTCCCGAGTAGCTGGGACTGCAGGCATGCGTCACCATACTTGGCTAATTTTTTGACTTTTTTGTAGAGATAATGTCTCACTATGTTGCCCAGGTTGGTCTCAAAATTCTAGGCTCAAGTAATCCTCCTGCATCAGCCTCCCAAAGTATACCCAGCCCTTGCAGGACTTTTTATGTTTTCATATTTTGTATTCTTGCCCATGATTAGATATGAAGACTACAGCTTCTCCTTCTCCTTCTTTATATCCTAAATGCTCCTGATATAGTATGGTGCACATGGGCAGGGATTCAAAACACACTAGAGTGAATTCCCAAATCAGCCACCAGACCAGGGCAAGAAGTAGCATCACTCTAAAGCTGTAAACAAATGTAAAAGCTCAAAGTGCATAATTTTTACAAAATAAACATTTCCTTTTAGCTTACAAACTATATTTATATACATATTGTTCTTACATGTAAAGTGTTCTTAATTTTAAAAACTGGAGCTGATTAGAAATTTTCTGCTAAATACAAAATCAATAGAAATACTATAGTGTGGATTATGCAGAAAACAAGGGCTCAACAAAGAAAAGGGTAGACAGAGAGAACTGTGCCAGACTGGGTTGCCACAGTCCAGAAGCATGCTATCCTCTGAACATGAACACAAACAGGATGCCGAAATTGTAAACTGGATGCAAAAGGCCCCACTGGCCCATAGGTGTTCCCGAGTCCCTCAGCTATGGCCGTCCCTCACCTTGGCGTTCAGCAGCAGAAACAGTGGGTGGTCAGGAGTGGTGTGGGCTCGCCACTGCAGCACATCAGCAAGGAACAGGAACTGTGCAAGAGGGTGACTTGGTCACTACAGCCTCCCAGAGGCAATGATACCTGCCCTCCTGGGAACTGCCTGTTACCTTCCGAGCCTGGTCACTATCCTCCAGGTGGGCCAGCTCTCTCCCAGAGGCCTGTGCAATTCTCTTCCCAGCAACCAGGTTCCCCACGATCATTGAGGCTGGTCCAACCTCTAGAAACAGGAGAATTTTGAATGAGAAGCTGATAACTTCTAACATATAACCATGTGACTTTATTTCCATCACAAATTTTATTTTGAAAACATTTGAATTAGACATTTATTCTACTGAGACACCAATATTTAAAAAAAAAAGCTGCAAGGTTTATGCCAAATGACAAAGCAAATTTCTCTCTTAAATATAAATTATGTCATATTGAAAAATTTACTACATGACGTATACCTTGGGGGATATGATTTTACTTCAGTGACTGCCAAGTTCTCAATATATTTTATTGTTTTACACTATTTTATGTATAGATCAGGAAATTAAATCTTCCCGATAAAATGTATTTGATGGTATTTTATGTGTGATAATTAGCAAAAGTTAGCATGTTCTAAAAATCTGCATATCCAAAGGAATGAAAAACTGCATACAATCGTTAAGCCAGTCTTTTAAATTAGCCTTTTAAATGTATAAAATCAGGAAGGAAAATTGACTATTTGCTGAGAGACTTCCAAAATCCCAACAACCCAGTGTCTATAGCAGGTCTCAGGGCCCAGGCAGGTTGGTAGCTGGCTCCTGGAAACAGGCATGGCTCACCACCCATGGCACAACGTGGCCACAGGGGTGCTTTGGACACTAGAGTTCCAGTCTGCTCCTGGGCATCGTTTCTACTGATGAGATGCCATCCTTGACTTTCTCATTAAAATAGGTTTCTACAAGCAAGTAGAAACCACCACACAGGTGAAGTAGTCAAGTTCTCTCATTAAGACTTGGTTCTAGGAAGGCAGGAGGTAGCAACCAACCTGGCATGCACACACGCTCTTGCTATTCACTCAGTCCCAAAAATGTGGGCAGTTACTGCTGCAGGGTCTCACAGGGCTGCACCCTAACCACCACTACATTTACTATCCAACTGAGACTGAAGTCTTGTTGTTAGGTACAACTAACCTGGTTGTTTCTGACGAGGCTTGGGAAGGTTGGTAACACAAGTGTGAGGACACATCAGGACATTACAGGGGTGCAGTGTCCCTTCCAGAAAGCGCTGTTTGGTTTCAGAAATATGAATCCCTCCGAGGGGAGCCTTGGGCAAGGTATTGGCAGGAACCAGGGCCAGACAATATACGCCTACCTGGTGGATGCTGTCAATGGCCTGGAAAAGAAGAACTCTGCTGAGCACAGGCTACCAACTCAAAGATGGTGAGATGCGAGGAGGGGACATTAACATCTAGAGGGCCAAGAAATGGAGTGACCACTAGATATTTTGTTAGATGAAGAAACAAAATGGAGAGGAGAGGAGTGTATACAATTTTCTGCCATCTAACTTAGAGAGGGGAGGCACACACACTTGTGTTTTGTGTATACATGTACATAAATCTGTGACCAGGGAGTAGAATTGTGGTCACCAGAGGCCAGGAGTAGGGAAATAAGAAGATAATAAAGATAATGGTAAAAGGACACAAAGCCTCAATTAGACAGGAGGAATAAAGTTTGGGTTTTTTTTAGAGATATGTTGCACAGACTGATGAATACAGTAAATAGTAATGTACTGTACATTTCAAAAATCACTGAGAGAGTGAATTTCAAATGTTCTCACCATAAAAAATAAGTATTTGAGGTGATGAATATTAGCTTGATTTAATTATTCCACATTGCATTCAAAAATCATAACATCACTTTGTAGCCCATAAATGCATACAACTATAATTTGTCAATTTTACATTTAAAAATAAACAAGCTGGAGGCAGGGAGGATGAGCAGAGCAAGCCCACCACATTGTACTCAGAATGGAGCAGACTTCCTAAGCACACATGCAGAGCCAGCTTGGGAGGTTCATGGAACCACAGGGTGGCCCTGAAGCACTGACCTGCAGCACGCGGCTCATCCACTGGAAGCTGTCCTCCTCTGAGGCATCAGGCCGCTGCTCAGCCACCAAGACAATGCGGTCATCATGCAGCACAGTCACAGAAAACACAGCAATTCTGAGGGGCAAGACAGCAGAAATAACCACATGGCAAGAGGCCAAATGACACAGAGATGCCTTCTCACCCTTGAAATGGAAGATGCCGGCTGTACCAATGTTTAAAATGCAGCCTAACAAACGCAGGACTGCTTGCTGCAGATTCAAAGTGACCAGTCATCCCAATCTCCAGGATGGTTGAAGTAAGTTTAAATTCACAAAAATGGAGAGGATCTCAGCATAAAGCAAAACAGTCAGGCACACATTTTTAAAAGAAACATTTCTTTAATGTTAATATGCAATGTATTTGTGTATAGATCTCTCAAAATTCTGCTAAGTATTTTTTAAACCAACAGATTGAATTTCTCTTTCATTGGAATTAATCTATTCATGTTTATTGTGATTGCTATATTTGGACTTGTTTCTACTTTCTTGCTTTAAGAATTTCAACATTTCTTTTTTTCTGTGTTGCTTTTTCCTTCTTGCAGACTTTGAGTAGATATTGCTATCTTTTCCCTTACAAAACAAGAAGTTGGTCTCCCACTGAACCCATCCTGTCAGGTACTGTCTACCATTCTAACTCTGGGTCATTATGGGTACACCTTCTCTTGTTCTTTCCTTTGGCTGTTGTTATACATATACATGTACACATACACTTTTATACAGCAGACTTCACTCAGTATTGAGTTCTCCTAACTCTCATACATTTTGTGGAAATTCCTGAATTTACTAAAAGTTTTATTAAAAAATTTATTTAAAGTGTTTTCAATATGGAACTCTGTGTAACAAAACCTCTGAAATTTATATGCCTGAGAATATTTTTATTATAGCTGCATAACTAAGTGACAATTTAAATGAATATAAAACTGGGTTAAAAACTTTTAAAAACTTGGCCAGGCTTGGTGGCTCAGCCTGTAATTCCAGCACTTTGAGAGGCCGAGGCAAGTAGATTGCCTAAGCCCACGGGTTCGAAACCAGCCAGAGCAACTTGGTGAGACCTCGTCTCTACAATAAATAAAAAATTAGCCAGGCATGGTAGTGCATGCCTGTAGTTCTGGCTACTTGGAAGGCTGAGGAGGAAGGATCACTGGAGCCCAGCAGGTCAATGCTGGGGTGGCTGTGAACGTGCCCCTGTACTCCAGCCTGGGTGACAGTGAGGGTTCATCTCAAAAAAAAAAAAAAAAAAACTTTTAAAAACTTAAAAGACATTAATGTACTATCATCTTGTGCCAACTCTACTATGGTGATGTCTAAGGCATTCTGTAAGAGTACCAATAAACTGGACATGCCATGGGGCCCTCATGGACTTGTTCCCCAGTCCAGAGAACTCTGACCTCCTGTTTCCTCAACACTCCCTCCTCCACCTCACACATCTCTTACCACCCCCCCCACCCCAGTCTGCTATCTGCCCTTCTTCTTTTGCATCTCCCTTCGTAGTTCTTTTAAACTTCCTGTTTCTTTACTTCTTAGTTCCTTAGTCTGACTTCCCACCTTCTCGATTTGTTCTCTAGCTATATCCACTCTATGTATCCACTCTATGTATCCTGTCTATTGTGCTATTTGAACAATTACTTTGTTAGGATTTCTCCATTTTATTTCAAGTTGCTAATATTCTGGCTGCTGTTTTTCCAATGGCACACATACTCAACTGGTTGTGGCTTCATTTTGAGGTTCCTGTTTGTCTCAGCTCTTCCCTAGTGGGAACATATAGGCTACCCTGTCTTTAGATGCAGTCATCCAGGCCCCAGCTAGTCATAATGGATGGTATCACCTCATTGGGCACCTATTCAGGCAGGGGCTTCATCGCCTGCCCTGTGAGGAGGCAGTCTCCCAAGTCTACCCCAAAGCAGGATTTGGACTACCTTGATACCATCCCTGAGGACACCTGCACCAAAGTGTCTCTGGGTTCTGCTGTGAGGGGCAGGTGATGCCCCAGGCTATGCCAACCTTCCCCTACACACTCTCATACAGCCTGCCCTGCTGGTTTCTCTGAACAGGTCACTACCTCCCTGTCATTCCTGTCACGTGAAACTTTTCCTCTGGTTTGACCTACCATGTGGCAGAATGCCCTGATGATTTCTTGAGGACTATTGAATGGTGGGGACTGACCTGGCCAGCAGGTACCTGAGTTAGAGTAACAAAGGGCACCCCCTTGACAAGAATAAAAACTTAAAAAGGTAGCTGACTGAGTGGACCAGTTAGAAGAAGAGCCTCATCCAGAACAAAGAGCTTGGGAGTGGAAAAAGCAGACACAATTCCCCTCCTGGCTCCTGTGCCCTGTGCCCTAAATGGCAAAGCCCAGAGGTCCATTTATTTCCTCAAGGGAAATGAGAATCTCTAAGCTCCTTGCTTAACTCATGCAGAAAAATTGAACTGAATTTTAGTCTAGGAACAGTGTATGTGTCTTGCTAAACCTTAGTTAAAAAAAAAAAGAATGATAAGCCTTTGGTGATTTTATAGAGAAAACGGCACTTTCTGTCTTAATCTGCATTTCTAAAGTTATTAGGAACATGGACCCTGTTTCTCCTTTGTTATCTTCCTCTCTGTGGTTGATCTGTCTCCTAGCCTCTGTGCTCAATTTTATATTTGAACTTTATATTCTTAAGGAATTGAAGGAACTCTGGACAGTGAGGACATTAACTCTGGTATCATTGCTGCAAGTATTTTTTTCTTTATTATTTCTGATTTATAGAAATTCTTAGGTGTCATGAATTCAGATTTGCTGGGCTTTCCTCCAACTGCAGAGTGACTTCCCAAACACTAAATAGAGAAGGACTCCACCCCCAGCATAGGGATCTGCAGCGCATCACCTGCCTCTGTAGACAAACTTCATGGGCTCCACAGCCAGCGCGGTGGCCACAACATCATCTGCATTGTGTCTGCGAATTCCCACGACCATCAGCCCATCCAGCTTCCCCACAATGAAGACCAGGTTGTCCTGAGGGCAATGGTGTGGGTTAGGACTCTGCCACATAGACAGGGGCTGGGTATGCAAGGACCGTGGTCAGGCCCCAAAAGGAAGAGCTGACAGCACAGGAGCCTTGTGTACCACACAAACAGATTGACAAGCAACATATGCCTGGTGACAAGGCAGGCTCTGAGGAGGGGACAGGCTTTGTGAGAGGAAGGGCAACTGAGGAAGGACAGCTTCCAAGGAGAAGTCAGCAGGCCAGCAGGCTCAGAGGTTAGACGAAAACTGTAGGTAAAGTTTGTCAAAGTCTAAAAACAACTAGGCTGAGAGCAGGGTCCCCAAACCTGGCACTAGTGACCTTTTGGGCTGACAATACAGCCACAGGTGCTGTCCTATGCAGTGCCACATGCTGGGCAGCATGTCTGGCTTTCAGATACCCACTAGTTGCCAGTAGTGCTCCCCTCCCTGAGTTGTGACAATCAGAGATGTCTTCTGAAGTTGTCAGATGTCCCCTGGGAGAGAGAGGCCAAAATTGCCCTGTTGAGAGCTACTGGGTCAAGATGCTACAAACCTAAGTATTTATTTTTAAACAGTTTAGACTTCAAAATGGTAATGAATGATATATGAACACCTGTGACCTTCTTTTTTTTTTGAGTTGGAGTCTCACTCTGTCGCCCAGACTGGAGTGCAGTGGCCGCTCCCGGCCACCGCAGCCTCGACCTGCTGGGCTCCGGCGATCCTTCCGCCTCAGCCTTCCAAGTAGCTGGAACTACAGGCGCGC